>VRYO01001878.1:1337474-1378326 GCA_009812075.1 Sialia sialis
ATTTTTTTTTTTTTTTGCTAATATTTTACTGTTACATCTGACAGGATTTCACATTTTCTGTAGCCCGCCTTTAGTACGTTGAACTGCCAGACAGAGAAATTAATACCCTGAGTGACTGTATTTTAATTAAGCAATTTCATGCAAATTACAAATTTTAGATTGCCAAATAATATATTGCACAAAAATTGTAGGCTGGCTGATCTGATATGCATGGAGTATTACTCTTCCAGGCGCTGTGCATACATGGGAAAATGAACAAAAATGCTAATTTCCAATCTACTATGCAAACGGTAAAAGATGCCTATTTAGATACATATGCTTTCCTTAGGAAGGGTAAACAGTTCTTTAATTTAATATAGCTGACACTTGAAGATGTGTTTTTCTCTTTTACAAAGATAATTTTTGCATTGAACAAGTAAATGAGAATTCGAGTAGAAAACATCTTGTTAATGGCGACTAATAAAAACTAATATTGCATGCAATATAATGATATTAAACCTTGTAACTGGTACATAAAGCAAGATAATTCCTATTGTTGCTCTGTCAATGAACATCAAATACGCTCGCATATTAAACACATACTGTCCGACCGAGGATGCTGTTAACCCTGTGTGTGGCCGGCTGGCCAGCACCTGGAAGGATCGAACGTGACGCGCTTTGAGCAGCCCGGACGGGCACTCGCCGCTCTCGGCTCTGGCAGGGAATGAGGACGGGGTTTTTCCCCGGGTGGAGCGGGGTTTTTCCCCTGGCTGCCCCGGCAGCGTGGGCCGCTCCCCGGGCAGGGAGGCTGTGCTGCGGCCGTGCCCCGCAGCCATCCCACTCCCCGCACACGGTACCCGGGCTGACCTGCCCGGACCGCGATTGTGCCGATGGGCTGCGGGCGAGCGCGGGCTGCGGGCTCTGCCCCGGGCCAGCAGCGCAGCCGTGCCACCAGCCACGGAGCTCCTCTCGGGGCTCTGGAGCTCTCTCAGAGGGTGATTCGAGGAACAAGCTACGGCTCCACAAAGCTTCTTAAGATAAAACTTCGTAGAGCCCTGGCATCCTCTCCTGAGCCTTTTATCACCGGAGCTACTCACTCGGCTTGAACCACCGGTGTTTGTCCCTGGTTTTGCTTTGTATTTTAACGACTTGATTTCCCAGCACCGTGAATAAACATCAGCGTCTCTGCAGGAACCAGTTGAGGCTTCCCAGATGCTGTACACGATTAACCTGGTTGCAAATTTAGCAGTCCCAAGTACAGTACTTACAATCTTATCTCAAGTGGGTGGGTATACTAGAAACTCCTGAGCATCTTAGCCACATTCAGTGAGTAAGTAGGTTGAACACAACAGATCTGTGACATAGAGGGCTGATCTGAATTTTAACCACATTGTCGTTAATATTTTTCCCTCTTTACACTTTTTCGACCTTTGGGAGTTTTTTTCCTTTTTTTTTTTTTTTCCCCTCTGGGGTAATGGGTGGGAAACAGATTAAATAACTCACACACGCAGTTACAAAGTATAGATACTTTATCCATGGAACTAGTGTGTGCTAAATGTCTTCTCCTTTTTTTACCCTCCGGATGTAAACAGTGAGTTCAGGCAAGAGTCCGGTTGCTCTTTTTACTGGAAAGGGAGAATTGGTTGTTGGGGTAATGCATTATTCACTCTTGGTTGGGTGTATTTTACTTTACAAGTCTTCTACTGCTGCTGTTGTTGCTAAGTCCTTCCTAATTTAAATCAGATTTGGATTTAGGTTCTCTGAGATACTTATTTATGTTCCATGATAAGAAGAGAATTATTTATTGCCATTTTCATTCCCTGAAATTAATGAAAACAATACAGACATCTGTGTAATTTTTTCACTTAAGTAATTACAGAATTTGAGCCCATTTTTATGTGAGATTTTAGTCAAAGTGTCAGTGTGTCTTTAGTAATTTATGGCAAAGATGTATTTCAGATTGCTGGAAGTAGGCAAAGTCCAGATGTGTCCATATTAGAATAGCATTTTTCTACCTTACAGAACATGGGGGTAGGATATGTGAACATCATTTGTAAACAGTGTCAGCAAAAGCTGAATTGTATTTTCAGTAACGCCAAATGTTCATCCATGTTAGGCCAAGCATATTAGTTCCTGAAAGCAGTATTTATTCCTGAATCATCACACATTCGTGTGGATTTTTGCTGGTTTATTGTCCAAACTTGGTTTCACTGCTGTGATTCATACTCTCTCTCTGCTTGCAAAGCAGAAGAAATTAACCAGAGCTTTCTAAGCAGAATTTTCCACGAACATCATTGGAGAATCTGCTTAAAAACTGATGGTACGCGTAGCCAATGGAAAGAAGCCTATGAATGTAGAGAAATATCTGGATAAACTATAGTGTCTTCTTTAAAAAAAAACAACAACCATCAAACAGTTTTGCTCTGTCAAACAGTTCCTTGCAAATAACATATTCAAAATATCTTGGCAATTTTCTTTGGAAATGTTTTTCTGTTTGTTTATTTTTACTCAATAAAACAGTTTCATTTTGGGTCACATAATATTCTGGAAATTTCTCCACCAGCTGTCAGGCAGTTTGTTGGAATGATTTCTGTTTCACTATTCAACCAGCTTGAAAGTTTTCACTCTTGTGGTATTTGGCAGGGCAAATATTTTCAATACCTGCATCTGAACATCTTATTAACTGTGAAAAATTTCACTTGAACAATAAACAGTGTTCTGCCAAAGAATCACAGCAAGTTATTCCAAAATACATTACTCAATCAAAAATCTTGGGCAGCATTCATATGACCTTTGCCTGCTTTCAAAATGTTGCATTTTTTTTCCTCCAGAATTCTCTGTTGAGTAATATGGGTTGTTTTTGGAAAGACAATGCGAGTTTCAGCAAAGCAGTTATTATAGTTGGGATAATGATATTCAAAGGGACTCACCTTGCAACCCTTGCATTCACAAGCAGTTAACTGTTACTTATATAAGGACAGAAGAGACTGCTTGTATGTATAAGGTTTGCAGGGTCACACTCAAAGGCCTCAGATAAGACAAAGCATTTAAAAATAGAAATTAGGTATCTCTTTTGCTGAATAGAGGTGGAGTTCTGATCTGGGGCCATAACTGAAATGGTGGTGGATAGTCCTAGATTTCAAAGCTTTTGTAGGAGTCCTATTTTATGTTTTCAATGCCAAAAGAACAAAGTATTTGGGAAAGAGGGATATGAGAGGAACAAGAAGATAGAAATTTATTAAAAGGTGAATACAGGAGAGTAATAAGGGCATCACTTCCAGATCTTTCCAGTTGGATTCTCCAAGGCCAAGGAAAGCTGACAAAGATGCTAAGCTTCTTGTACAGGTACTGTACACTAGGATTTCTTACAAGGATATTTTTGTCATTGACATCATAATTTTCCACAGAAATTAATTTATTTGTCAAAACTTTCCCTAGGACAGCATCTTAGTTTCTGGGGAGGATTTCAGGACTGGAACAGAAAGAGCCTTTCATCAGAACACTTTGCTATAGGCAGACCAGGGCACCATCTGATCTGCAGATGCCCTAATACCCATTGACTAATCTGTGCTGCACTGTCTCTCTCTTTTTTTGTGTATTTTCTTAATGGGAAACAAATTTGTTTTATTTCCTTGAGGAGCCAAAAATTTTCAGATAATTTCAAAGGTTTAATGAAGAGGAATTCCTACTTTCCTGCAGAGCCTTTCATATAAGACTTGGAAATCTGAAGGAGCTTCATGCTTAAATAAAATGTTCCCAAAAGGACAAGATTTGGCCACAGGGAAGCTAACAAAATATTTTGAAAATTACTTTCTTTTGTAATGATTAAGTTGCTCAAAGTTTAACAAATTAGGATATAGCTTTTTTCAAATTAATAATAAACAAAAAACCAAAACAAAACAAAACACCATCAAAACATCAAAACAAAAGACGAGCATTAATTTCTCCCGTATTACAGAAAGAGTTTGCACCATTAGGTAAATAGTTTCGATCTGTTATCCAGGGATGTATTACTTAGCCATAAACACTCATTCAGAACTGCAGTGAGGCATAGCAGTGTATCAAACTTGGCTGCATCCTTGGATAATTTGTAAATGACAGAAAGGCAATCAAAAAAAGGCAATTAATTTTTGCCTCTTTCAATTCAAAAGGTAACTCTCACTCTTTGAGCGCATAGCCTACATTACTGAAGAGTTCACTTGTGCCACCTAAGTAGGAAAACAAATAAGAGCTAACTTTTTCCTCTCCTACAGGGACTCAGACTGATGTATATTTACTGTGTTTAAAAAGCAAATTTTATATAGTTGCATAGATTTTGAATAAAATTCAATTGCGGTGAAAGCTATTGCATCCCCTGATAACATCAATAGAGAGACAATACTTCTCACCTTGCCTTTTATGTCTGCCTTTAAGAGCTAAATAAACGAAAAATAGTGTTAGGGATTATAAACAACCAGGAGGATGTTGGTAGATGGAGAAAACTCAGTGTGAGCTGTGTTAGCTCAAAGTATGTCTTTAATCATGCACTGGAACATAGATAGAAACTTCTTCCTGGAACACTTATCTGGAAACATGGTAAGAGGCATAGGCTGTTGCCATTGTTTCCAAAATACAGGATGCCAAGTGGGAGAGTGCCTCAGCCCTAGGAAGCCCAGTAGCATCTTCTTGGCATTAGAAACTCTCCCTTAATTATGCTAAAGGGAGAGTTTCTGAAACTAGAGATCTCCCTGGCGGGGTTCCTTCTGGGCATCTCTCCACTTGGGGAAGGTGAAACATGATCCCCGTGGATGACAGCGTTCCTCCAAGTGGATTGCAAAAGCTGCCCTGCCTCTTAGGCCATGAAATGGCTGGAAGCCTTGGAAGGGATGCAAACCAGGGAGCAATAAAAATCTGACTAAGCTTCACATCTAGGCTGCCAGGTAGGAGGGGACTCTGGAACTCATGCTCAGAATGAAGAGAAAAGGGACGATTGAGTTTTTCCTCTTTGCTGCAAGAACCAGTTGCCAGTGAGTGCTGTCTTTCTTGAAGCCATCTTGCAGCCATCTGGCTGAAATACTGTAGGGTTTGGGGGTTTTTCCACATTTACTGGCCCGTAGTCACTCTGAAGCATCAACACTATTTCCTTCTGTTCAGCTATTTGTTTCTTATTCAGCGAGGCCAATGCTGGAAATCATGTTCACGCAGATTTTCCTTCTTCTTTGATTTCATCATCCAAAGTTCCACTCTGATGAAATGCTAAAAAGTGAGCAGACCTTCCACTAAAGACATGCATTTGTATGCATTTTTGAGACATAATTCATAGCACCATGTGACATTATCCTTACCACAAAGATGATTCACTGCTGTGGGAAATAAATACCAACGTTCAAAAATATCTTTCCTGACTTGTTGGGAAGTAACTCCAGGCCCTGAAAATTCCTTCTCATCACACTGCCCAAAAGGAGGCATTATGTTAGTGATATGACTATGGGTCTAGGTGAGAGGAGGGAAAAGGAAAGACAGATTTTTGGTATAAGGATCTAACATATAACAACTGCAGACACACAAGTCCTACACCTAAAAGCACAGAGGTAGGTGGCTGAGAGAGGAGCACTTATTTGGGCAGTGAAGATGTTGGGGAAAAGTAATCTGTTTGCAGCAAATCCCATGGCAAAGCAAGATACCACTATTGATATTATTACTGATTAAACAATGTCCGCTCCTTTGCACATTCCAAGTAATTTCAATGGCTCTGTAGTAAGGCCATAGGTCCAAGAATTTCAAAGAAATCGTGGTAGAGTAAGACCCACTGTTCTGAGTCCATCAAAATATCTGTGCTTTCACAGACATAATTTATTTTGTTGTTTGAAATTTTTCTCTGCATTTCCACTGTCTAAATAAATAATGATATATATTTTTAAAGTGATAAAAAGGAGAAGGAAACAACAGAAAGATGTGGAAAATAGGCGGGGAGCAAGAAGATGACCACCTGCACTTTTTATATCACCATTACTGTTGAAAACAGCATTTGGCATCACACAGAACATTACTGTCATTATGTTTTTCACTGTACTTGAATACTCTTTCAGAAAAATGGTTTGGATTAAAACATCAATGTTTGTGGTCAACTGGGCCCAGGTCTGTGGGTTTAGAAGTATTTTTCCATGGATTCCTGATCTCTACACATTCTTTATTCTGCATGGCTGCAAGTCATGCCTCATAAAGGTGAGAATGTGGCATAACTGTGCATACTTAAAACCACAGTTTCTCTCTGGTATGCTTTTCGGTTTTATGTATTGCCAAATGTATGGCCAAATTCTAGTTCCTTTATTTGGTTCCACAGGTTGACACAACCTGACTAAGGGAAATCAACAGAACCTGGACTTGAAATTAAAATATACATGCTTTGAAGCACAATTGTGTTAACGAAAGCTGAAATAATATGTTTGATCCATTCAGGTGACTTTAGCAGAAAGTTACCTTTATATTATTTTATAATTGATATATTATTTATAATTAATAAAAATAGTTCCGAAAAACTATTATTTATACATATAACATTTATATTAAAATAAGGGTTTCAAGATATTTAAAAGTTCAATCAGAGAATAACGTATTATGATGGCAAGCAGTTCTCATAGTGTTTTTTTTTTATTTTAAAACCTTGTGTAACCATACAGCATTTGATGAAGTAAGCTATTTCTGCCTAAATTGCAGACTACTGATGCAGCTACTGTTGCAAACAAAGTGGACTCTTATCAGAGCTAAAACCTTGTTACTCATCAGTTTTTCTGTTAGTGTATAAACTTCAGTCATTTCTGTGATGAGAAGTAAAAGACAAAATATGGAGTATTTTTAAGTGTACCAATGAGTTTTTAAAACTAAGAAATCTGCTATAATTTTGCAATGTTACATTATTTAATAGCCTTTAAAAATGGTCATTTCATTAGCAAAACCTTAAACATCATCCTTTGTGAACAAATGGAATCAATATCAAACAAAATGAGATTTCATATGACACTCATTTCTCTTTTTATATTTGAGCCTTCATTCCTTTTTACTTTTCTAGTTTCTAATCAATTTCCCCAATGCTTTCCTCAATTTTGGGAATGGAACATTAAAATAATTTCATATTTAATTAAATTATAAAGCCCCACTTAGAACCTAACTCCTAATAAAGAGAATCTAAATAAAGCCGTTATTGCTCAAAGGTAATTTTTACATATTTCTAGTCAAATAGATGATGATGTATTTTCTGCTGGCTTTCAGTGCAAACTTTCGCGTAATCATGAAGTAAAACATATATCTTTAAGATTTATTGTGCTATAAATTGTTAAATTATTATTTTCTTTAGGTTTTAATTTGTGCCTTTTTGAACATCTTTGCTGCAACAAGTTGCCACTGCTGTTTGTCCCAGCGATGGTGTTGCAGGGGTGGTAACTGCAAAACAAATGAGGAAACTACCTATTATACCACCTATTATACACGCTGTTCATGTGCACTTTCCTAATTTATGAATTAAACTCAATCTTGTGTCTTCTCTGTGGAAACTCTCCAATAATTTTGAGCCCTTCTTCACTACACACACCAATGGCCTTGGCTCAGTTCCCTTCACTGCCCCTGTGCTACCTGAAAATGAGTGCTATTCTTCTGCATTCCTCCCTGTGTCACACGACACTTCACAAATCCCACTGATCTTTCAGCTTTTTTTGTCAAGACATAGATTTTCCCATGTTTCTTTCACAGGTCACAGGATTTTGAGCTTCTCCTTCACTGAAAACTCTTCACAGAAACGCCTTGTCACAAAGACAGGATGGCCACGCTTTTTTCTCACTCTGCCTCCAGTCCCTCCTTGCGGCCCGTTGCTGTGGTCTTTGAAGCAATGCCTGCACTGGATGTGGAGATTTACATGGAAGGCGAGCATTTGCTCCTTTTCTTTGCTAAAAATTTTTTCAGCCTAATGAAATGCCATCTCAGGACCCCCCTTTTGCTCTCATCAGTTTTCTGTGTAGGTGGGATCTCACTTTGAGGTTACAGTGCACCTTCCTTTTCCTCTGAAATGTGAAAGAACATTTATGTTCATTCTGCCCAACTTTCACACTGCCCACTTCACTGATGAAGCAAAGATAGGAGGAAATCTACCATGAGAAGTTTCTTCATGTTTATCTTTACTTCATTTCTAGCTGGCCTTGAATGATAGGAGGTGAACAAATCCTGGCTTAGAGAGGTGACTGCAGAATGTCATGAATTCTCTCCATTGGGAAAAGGGAAGAGATTTTCTCTGAAGCTGCCTACATTACACCTACTTTGTAGAAGAAGTGGGCTTTACTCTATGATGCTGCATTACCACCCCTTCAATAAAATTTGAAAATCTGCAAACTTCCTAATCCTTGCACAAGCATTTAGCCATGAGGTTTTTACTGCTACTAATAGGAGTCTTTCAGCTAAACCTCTATATGTCTCTGTAATTACCTACACAAGAAGTAATGTTCTGTAATACCGTTCAATCTCTATTTCCATGTCATGCCACAGTCTAATATTCCTCAGTCCATGGCAAATATGCCTTCAGAAAATAGCCTGAGATAGGAAAAAATAAGATCCATGTTCAAGTGAGAAGCACTCAGTGAAACAGAGTCCTGTCTAGTGACTTGATTAGCCAGACCATAAGGATATAAAAAGTGCAGGGATGGTTTGTGCCAGATACAGTCTCTGGTTGGAAGATTTGGTTCTCAGAACCTATGAGATAAAGAACTTGTTCTATTCACTGAATGGAACAAAGAAAAGCCAAGATATTTGAAATAAAATAGAAACAATTTCAACGATACCCTTCACTTTATCTCCAATCAAGCTTACCACTGGATGTCTATATAACAAACCCAAAGACACACAGAAAAGTGAAATGTTCAGCCAAACTTGGAGAAGCAGCTTAGAGGAAAGACAATGATTTGCAATGTTCCTTCGGTCTCACAGAGCTCTGTACATTGCAGGGAATATTGCCATGAGCTTCAAAAACAAGAGAGCAGTTTTTAGAGTTCCAAGGTCTCTATAACTTTCCTTGTTTCATATGGGATACAAAAAGCAAGATGACATTTGTTCTAAAATGATTGACTGAGGATTTCACTGGAGGTCTTTTGCAATTGACCTTCTGAGTGAAAAGCAGAGATTTGAAACGACAGAGCAGGAAAGCTTTTTCTACCCATCATCCAGTTGCACTGGACTGCCTTTGAGTGGGTAAAACATAGGTAAAACTACTTAATAGTTTACAAGAAAGTTATAAGTCAGAAAAGTTGCTTTAGCTGTACACTGAATGACCTTTAAGAGCAACCCATTCCCACGAGACAGAGCAAAAGTCTCCACTTTGCACCAACTCATGGAACAGCAGACATTAAATTAGTGCAAAAAATTAAACTATATTAAATAATAGTAAATGCTAATCAACAAGCATCTGTGAAAAATGGATCTTTGTAAACTGATTTGGCATACTTATACGTTTGTTCGAGAACCATGAAAAATTCAAAAAATGCAAGCTTGAGTAAGATATTTCACTTCACAATATCCTGAAACTTTCTCAAGTTGCAAGCAAAGGCATAGATGTCAAAAAATAATATTAAGCCCTAACAAATGAGAAACATTGCATTGATAATGTCAGTTGTACAAAATAACCAACTACATTTCCTAATTTTCAGATAAATAAAAAATTAGTTTTGAAATGGCTAAATATGAAGCCATACACACGAGAAAAATGCAGACCATACCTAGAAAATGAGAAACTTCTCCAAGAGAAAAATAACTATGAAGATTGATGTGTTATTCAGTCTGCATCCTGGACGTTTCACATTGCTATATTTTCTTTTACAGGGTGAATAAAACTCTCATTTACATATGTTGTAACTTAAGAAGCAGAAGTTGAACTTTTTTAGCATATCACAACTGTTTAAATATTTGTCCAGTTTAGCTTCCTAAAATTAAGGAAATCTGTGAAAAAGTTGCAGAGGTTTTAGGGAAAAGCCTGGAAAATGAAATTGAAAAATATATCTTCCTGTGCAAGGTTCAAGAGATATTGTCAACTTAATTTATCGAGAGATAACTTAATCACAGTCTTTAAATACATACATGGGGGGGTAACAGAAATTTCATAATAAGATGGCTCTTCAACAGAGCTAACAAAAATGCAATAATAGTTTGAAATTGAACCTTGACAAAATTAGGCTCAAAATTGTGTGCATTTTTTTAAACAGTGATGGTACTGAGCCACTATAATAATAAATCAAAGACTTCCATAGATTCTACAATGAACTTTTCAATAACATTACATTTTTAAACGATTTTATATATTTCAAATGTTGTTTATCTCAGAAAAATCCATCAGTCTTTTTTAGCAGGTCATCCTGTGTGATCAAACCAATCTCCATGAGCTCTACGCTTCGTAGGATGCATGATAAGGGACCAAATATTTGTACATTTTTAAAAATTAATCTTCCAGGGCTGGTAATGATACCTGCAGATTGTACACTGACTTTAAAAATTCAGTTAAGATCAAACAAAACATTTCAAGAGGCAGCAATGAAGTAGCTGCCCAAATAATTTGATATACAGTGTAATAGAATGTAGGTTCTCATTGTCTTAGTGCCATACACAGAAAAAAGAAGCAAGCTCACCAAATGTTTCTTTATTGGCAGCAAAATCTAGTGTGGTAATTCAGCTGACGAATATCCATGTGATTTTCCTCTGGCCTAGGGCCTACTTTTAGATGTTTCTTAATAAGGAACTCTCCAAAATGATACAGGAGCTCAGGCTGTTATAAAAAAAATTATTTTGAAGCATCAAGAGAATTATGTTTTTTTGTCTAATGGTAAAACTTCTATTTCTAATGATGAAACCACATGAGCTCCAAAATAGCACTTAGATGCAAAGCACTTTGATCCACAATTGGATCAAATTTAGACAATTAAGATAGTGACCTTTAAAATCATCCCACCAAATTGTTATCAGATCTGAGAGGCTGCAGATAACTCCACTTTTTTTTTTTTTTTTTTCAAGAAAAAGTCATTAAGCTTGTGGAATTCTGCTAGGTTCAAGAGCACTGCCATTCTCAGAGGGAGCACAGCAGAGAGGTAACTGTCCCCATCTTTAAGGCCATTTCAGTTCAAGAATCTTCCCTGAGGATTTTACTGTGACTTTATAGGAGATGTAGGTTTAGTTATCTTGAAACAGAGAATTCATCTCAGGTTACCTACCTCTTACATGGCTGCTCTAACAACAGGCTATTGTACAAAAGACTATTTATTTTTCTTAAGAATTGAAAATGTCTGTCACTTATAGCTGAACACCTGACCCGGTTACAAAATTACACTGTGTGCATCTGGCATGAGAATCCCAGCCATGCAGAAACTCCTTATTCTTGGACAAAGACACCATCCTGAGCAGCTCTTTGTTTGCTATTTCGTATTAGGGAGATAATTAATATTTTCTGTTCGCTCCCTTGTGTCCTCACCCAAATCAGATGTGCAGAATATCATGTGTCCCAGAGTTAAGTACACAACTCCTCGTTTGACACAAGAAACCTCTGAATACCACAGCACTATGTCCCACTAGGGCTCTCCCATGTCACATGTGATGAGATAGGTCAGGGCATACCAAGGCAAGTTGGCCAGGAAAGGATTGGGAGAGTGGAAAGGGAAGAAAACACTTGTTGGAATGTATCAAAGGACTGATCTACACCAAAAAAACCCAAAACCATAACAAACAAAGCCCACAAAAAGCAACCAACCAAATAAATAACCCATGCATCTCTTTTCCTTTTGTTAGGTAAGTTTGATTCAGGGTCATCTGTGCCCCACGTAATTCACTGCATCAGGAGTGAGGGGGTTTAAGGGTCTGTTAAACTAGCCTACTAACATGGTTACTGGAAGAGAAAATTTCTGTTTCAAAACAAGTCTCCATCAGATTAAAAGAATAATGGCAAAGCAATTTTTCCTAATCATGCCAAATCAAGAGCAAGATTCCAGCAATAACTACAGAAATCAGATCAATGTCAGACTGATTTTAAAAAGTGGAAAAGCTAGAAGAAATTGGGAAAAAAAAGAAGAGGATATGATTTCTAGGAGTCATGGGGAATTCTAGTCATTCTTATAAACATAACCTAAGACATTATAAAAAATAACAACTTTAAGCTTTATATGAATAGAGGAGGAATTCACACTCAAGGCAAAAGACAAGACTCGAGGACGAAGAACAAAGTAAGCCATAAGTTTTCTTCATCTCTTGATTCACTAAATCGAATTAGGAACTGCAGTTCCAAGTAAGAAATTAGAAAGAAAAAAAATTGGTAAAGGTAATAATTTAATCAATATAGTAAACAGATTTTATAGAAATTTCACAGGAGAGGGGTTTGTCTTATGATCAGATTACTCACAATGCAAGTATACACTGTATTGCTGTTTTGATAAAGGAGCAGTGGAAACTTAGTGCTAGACCAAGATGAGAATTATTTTATATGGTCCTTTTCCAAGGGAAAACTGTAAAGTTTTGGTGAAGATATTTCTCTTATAAAGCATACAGATACTTCAAAAATATGTACATTATATTTCAACCATGCCAATTGTTTTAAAATTTTTTGTGAACAATTTTGCCTTTTCTTCATGTCATAAATTCCTACTTCACTATAACTGAAAATATGTAAAAGATAACCATCAACTAAAACATCTTCCTCTACACAACTTTAAACACTTTTACTTCCTAGAAAATTGAAGTAATTTTGCTCATAACAGCACTTTTCCTTGATATAAACTTTGTTCCAGAAGACTTTTGAGGGGCTGTGGAACTTTTCATGAAATGGAAAGTTTGCATCCCAATCAAAGGTAAGAATGATATGCCATGCCTAGGGAATTTTGGTGTATCAATTTACTGGGGATAAGTGATCCATTTGGGTATTTGGTATTCTAAGTTGCTGACATAATAATGTGTGCATATAATGTCTTTTTACCTTGAATGGATATGGCAAGAACACGGGGGGAGTCACACAGAGATAAGTCTTGTTCAGCTGCTGTAGGGGCACTACTGAGTGTGCTGGGATTGCACGAGGCAGTGGAACAGGGAGAAATCCAGTCCACCTCTGAAGGACCTGATGCCCAGAAAGAGGTGCTGGAGCCATGTCAGTGCTCCATATGGGCTAATGCATGGATCAGCCTTGGCAGGGCTGATTAATCCAGGCAGAATTAATGCGGTCACCTCATTTCTGATGCTTGAACAAGCTCTGTGGACAGTCCTATTGCACTCAGTTCTCTTCAGATTTGTGTGAGCAGTCCGATAATGCCTAAAGCAGCATTGCTAAGAAATGTCATAACAGGTTTCTTCTGCATTTTTAAGAACAGATAAGGATACCCCTTTATGCCTTGTAAGTCTCCTAGTGAAAGTTGAAAAAACATTTTGCAGCTGGTGTGAAAATATTTGGAGTGGTCTTGACTAGTACAAAAAAATTACTCTGCACCTGTCGGTGGGGTATCAGGAGCTCGAGACGACCGCCTGTGTTGTTTGAGAGTCTCTGTTTTCCCAGCCCAAGCACTGAAGAAAGAATCCAAGGCCATCTTCTGCAGTTTCCAGACTTGCTTGTTATATCTTATCTAGGATGTTCTTTCTCTGACCAGCCAAGATCTGCTCAGCAGGCCAGTTTGGGGGCACACTGTCAGCCCCAAGGGTGAGATGATCTTTTTAGACTACAAACTGCATGCATACTGTTGACAATTATCTTCCAATATCTATCACCTACATTGTACAGTCTAGCTCTACTCCAAACCAATCCCAGAATGCCGACATCACCCAAAAGATGGATGCTAAGAAGAAGGAGGAAGAAGGACAGAATACGCCCAAATTTCTCTGTCTTGACTCCAGACCCTTATTATAAACAATCTTAAAAAACTACTTTTACACCTTAAAACAAACTAACTTATACTCTACTCATTTTTTTGTGACTTGTAATTTTGCATGCAAGGGTGTTAATTCTTCCCAGGGGCTGAAATCGAAGGCACAGGGTCCTGGGCACTGTACCAAGGCTTCTGAGCCCCCTGCCCAGGTCTCGAACCATCCAGGGAAGCCAAACAAAAAGCCTCTTCTTTTTCTAATATGGCACTTTTACCTGAGGAGAGAAATATTTGAAAATGGTTGAGATCCTGAAATATTGTCTTTCAGGATGTGTGGCCTTTGAATTAGTCCTGGCAGGGAAGCATGCAATCTTAACTGTATGCAACACTCAGTGGATAAACAGCATGGCAATCAGAAGACAAGGCTGGCACACACAGCATCTCACTTTGATGAAAATGTCTGTTGCTCTGTGCTAACAGCAATTTCCTAAAGACTGGAATTTTTATGCTAGATAGATCATGCTCTTAGAGTCCAGTTGGAAGGTTATAAAGTCCTGGGTTGCCAATGCCACATCATCATCCAATTGCTTTGCCATCTGCTAATATCTCTGTGCCTGTGACAAACCCAGGTGAATTCCTAAGTATAGTAGTGATCTAACAGCTTGTGGCCATGTTTCTTCAATGAGAGAAGAATGGACCAGAACATTTTGCTAAAGAATGTCATAATTGTGAATAAAGAAAAAAAAAAACAAAACAGTGATAACAGTAACCATGTGGCCTTATCTACAAAATAATCCAAATAAATATAAAAATATTGAGAATTTTATCCTAGAATTTTTTCCTCCTGACCTGCAGTAGAATGTGGCATTTTAATACTGTGGAATAGTGATACAAGAGTCTTAAAAAGGGGAATGTAGACTGATAAATATACTTGCAGGACTTGAACATTCAGAAAGAAAATAGCTTTGTTTGCTCTCACTAACCAAAGTAAAAGGAGAATCTGTCTGCTGCTGGCTGTGAAAAATGCAACTGTCTCACTTAATCACATAAAAATAGTCAACCTGAAGCTGTAGAAATCACTCTCCATTTGACAGCACAATTAGCTAATTGCCTTATAGCATTTGCTTCTGTTATGTCCAGACCTTTCCTTGGAATGGTGGGGATGCTCCCTGCATTCCTATCACTTGAGAATGGCTTCTCCAGCTCCCTGCAGAGCCCCTGACCCAGTGGCCAGATAGACAGGGAGCCAAACATGGGAGAACTTCCCAAAATGAGGGGATACGGTTCACTCTGGGAAGAGGGGCAATGGCACAGAGCAGCAAGACTGCCAGGTAAATCTCTTCCCCTATCAGAAATTCCATTAATCATTTTGAGCCCTTCCGGAAGCCTGCTGAAGCCGATGGAAAGCCTTTTTATGAGTTCATTGCTGTTTGGACTGGTGTCACTAAATCGCTTTCATGTCCTAAGCTCTCCTTGGAAGAATTTTGATGCTGTTTTATCAGATAATCTGTTTCACTTTTTCTTGGAAAAAATTAGATGTGCCTTTTTCTGTGTTCTCTAAGCCTCTTATATGAAATGAAATCCAGAATATTTATTTTTTTATCAAAGGAAATATGGTTGTGAACCAACTCAAAACAGCTTCTGAGGCTTGTTTCTTGGTTTATTTTTGGTATAATTTATAACATTTTAAAATTTACTTTAAGTTCAAGTCTCAAAATTGCACTTCCTTTCCTCTAAAAATTGCCATTTATTCTTTGATTATTCTTATATTGCAAGATTGTTTATTCTATTTCTGGTTAGAAAAGATTTGCTGGAATGCAAAAATCCCTCAGAACAGTGTACCTTTTTATGTTTCCAGTATTAACTAACCACTCAGGGTGTGATCTTTTTGAAATCAGAGGATTTTCTATTATACAGGAGTGGAAATATTTAGCTTCTTTCTCCCCTCTCTGAAAACAAACCACATCCTGGAAAAAGAAATGTTTTACACAGAATTTATACATGATAAGAAATTCATTCCACAAGTGGAGTAAGACCTTTAAAAGACCTTTATCTACCTCACAGAATAAATCTGATATGCCTTACAAACCATTATGTGATCTCTTCCTCTCATTGCATGCAGACGCAACTCTCTCTCCTAAGTGCTAACTCCGTAATTTCCATTCCAATGATGAAATTGGGTGTAGAAGGGGAGAAGTTTATTCTAATGCACTTGTATATGATTACATACTGGATTGTAAAAATTTAACATTTAGTTTGCTTCTTCTAATAAGCTTTTCAAAGCATAATAAATCTGAGTATCTTAAAACATCTGTTTGCTCTGGAAGATCAGTCAGTAGGGCTGGGCATCCTGCTGGTGGGGCTGCTGAGACTATTTAAAGAGCCTGGTTGATACTTGCAGCGCATATTACAAAAGAGCTATTCTTTAGAAAACTTTTGATTTGCACAGCTTGCAAACACAGGATTTTGAGATTGAGCTTTATGTGTGCAAACTGTTTCTCTAGAAGTTCTTCTGGAAATTTTGTTTAAAAAGTGTATCAGAAATGCTTGAAAGGCAGGACCCTCTTAGCAGTATAAGATTAAAAAAAATCACACAGCCTTTCTTTTCAGCTGTCTGAGTGGGGCTTCTGGCGCTTCTGACTAAGGGGAATCTTGCCAGGTGCAGAAGGTGCAATGGGGATGGCCTTGCCATATAACTAATGTGCACTCCTAGAGAACTTACACAGAAAGCACTGGTCAGGGCAGATACCAGTTTCATTTATTTCTGTATTGCAAAACCTTCTGCTCTAAGGCAACCTTAAAGTGCCTCTTCTAGTTTTTTTATTTCTGTGTGGTGATGAAATACAGTGTGATGCAGTACCCAGCAAGGCAAACCTACTCCAGCAAAGACGTTCCATAACAAAATCTTTCAGCAGCCAGCCTCTCACACTGAAATGCCCCTGTGGAGTTGTCTGATGATACAAATCAGCTACAGCAGAGCAGACACTGCTGGCCATGGAGTCTCTACCCAGAGCATCTGCAGCATTTTGCCTCCCTGCCTCTGACAATGCAATGTGGTGGAAACCAGTTTTGTGAACACAAAGAGTGAAGCTTACCATTTTTTGGAGGTCATATGTGCATTCATACATAGGAAAGAAATTTAACAGAAAATTTTAAACTTTTTTTTCCCCTAAAATTACGTGTATCGTTTCTCAGAAAACTTGACAAACAACAGCACATTTAATATCATGGAGGTAATGCCCACAGCTAATTGCTGTGTATTTCTTGGTCCAAATCAGTATTGCAATTTTTATTAAACCAATAAGGAAGAAAAGTAAAGCATTTTGTCACATACTTATACTATGAAACATTCTTCCTATGTGTTTTTAATGCATAAAGGTGACATTTTGGTGATTTCACAGAGGGCTTTGAGGCCACCTTTATTTCACATTTATTTCACCTTTATTTTCATTTATTTATTTTGGTGGTATTTTTAATGTTGTATCAAAAATCCCTTCATGTGAATTTTAGAAATTTGTGAGTTAAAGGACAATCAAATATTTCCGAAGCTGGACAGTAGTAAATAAGACACATAAAAAAGTTTGGGAAAGGTTTAGATCACAGCACTGTAAAGGTTAAATAATGTTTATCTAAAACAAAATTATTCTATTTTTGCTAAAGATACTAAGATAAAACATATGATATAGGGAAAGATGTGTTACCAGGGGACTGTACTGGAGATCTGGTGGATCCTAACTCCACTAATTTCTGCCCTGTGGCAGCAGAGGGAGTGAGAATGGATTTGGAGATGTCCTGAGTTCTACCAAGGTAAATTAAAAAAAAAATCAGAATCCTGCAATTTTCTCTGCACTTCCCTAATTTTCACTATGTTCCAGAGCAAGTGAGACATAGTGAAAGGTGGGGTTCAAAATGATAGTGAGAACAACCCAAACTTTATCATTAGGATAACAGTGAAAACAGACTTGATTTGCATAGCAGAACCCATGCAAATACCTCCCAAAACAATTACTGCAACCTGCTTTTTATCTGGACTCTGTTGGAGCAGAAACATGAGATGGGCAGATGGAGACAAATAAAGCAAATCAATATTTCAGGATTTTCAAATATGAGTATCCTAAATCAGTTCCCCCATATCAATAGTAAAAGAAAACAACCCCTTATCAGAATCAATGGGATGTAGCAGATTGCTTTCCAAACTAAAGTGGCTCTTGGGCTGTTTTCATTAATTTAAATTCCATTATAAATGCAGATGCTACGAATTTTCTTGCTGGATTATATTGGTATATAACTTGAATGCATATATTTGAGAAATTTCCTTTTCTCAAGGAAAGGAAACAAGCAAGTTGCTTTTCTCTTATACCAAGCAGATCAATAGATACACTGAATAAAGCTTGTGTGAAAAGAGAATCAGCCCTGATTTTCAACAATACTTATAGCTATAGACACAGTAGCTGCAGGAAATCTGCCTCTTTGACTCCTCAATTCTAGTCTCTAATATGCTCTCTCTGATGGCACCATGACAATTTTCTGAAGTAGGTCCCTGAGACCTTGGGTCATTAGGTTTACTTTACTTTGTATGGTTTGTCTCAAATGTGAATTCGGGTTGTTTCTCAGGTGTACCACCTACTCCTCCAGTGAAGCAGTGAGCTATCATGACAGCTGAATCCCTTCCCATCCCAGTGAGGCTTACTGAAAAATGTTCCCCTGACATGTATCACCTATTTAAGCAGTCAGGGAATGTTGTGAGGAACAAGCCTTCTTAGATTATTTCTGTTTAGGAATAAAATGATAAAGCATTTTTTCCTTGTGCTATTTCCAGTTGGAAATAGCATAAGGAAGCATGTTTCTCATTATATTTCCTATTTGTGTAAGTGCATTCCCATGCCAAGGGAACAGCTGAATCAAAAGGCAGGCAATACCCCAGAGTTTCGATGCAAGCAAATGGCAAATAAGGGCAAATTACTAATCTCCTTTCTACTTTAACTTTTTTCTTTCCCTCTCCAAATTGTTGACAAGTTTTGATGCAAAATAAAAACAGAATTATGGCTTAGGAAGCCTCAAAGCCTTATTCATCTTTTCTGAACAACAATCTGCTAACTAACTTAAGCAAATAAGAACACTTTATGCTTTCTAACATAGTTCATTGATATGGAAAGCCCAGACTCTGACTGAGGCTGGTGATAACTTCCCCTGTCCTCTTGTGTTTGCTCTAAGACTCAGTATGATGCTATGTTATTTCACTTTTTCTTTATTCTCGTCTTAATCAAAACTTTTTCCTTATGTAACCAGTATGTGTAGCGCAAAGCCCTTCTATCACGCACCAAAGTATAGACTATTCTTCAAGCAACGTTGGCATGGAAGGGAAAAGGAGCATCTCTTTGCTCCCTGAAGTTACCCATGATGAATACAGTCTGGGCTCCCGCCTCCTCTAGACAAGACTGAAAATAACAGAAGTAAATATCTCTACAGGAGAACTGGTGCTTCTGTGTTTGGACAGTGTCAATGTGTTCTTCATGGCACTTGTGCCTATACATGGGTATCACTTTGTCCAGCAGACAAAATGCCAGATGAACACACAGCCAGCCATGAATTCAGGAATCTGACATTGCATGCACTCTGAACGCCCTAGAGTTGTGGGGTTTTTTTCCCCAAGAAATGATTTCTAACTAAAAATGTCAAAATTGCTGTTCTTTCTGAGTTTCTGGTTAGAGGGAGATACACCTTTTTCACTCCAGATAATTTCTGCATCAACTTCAAAAATCAATGAAAAACACTTCCATTGCCGCATAAAGGAGATTTTGAGTTCTGCGTAATCAGGATTTGTTTTGGGGACTGGTGGTGGGCAGAGAGGGAATAATGTTTTCCTTTATGAAGGTCATTAAATTATTTCTATGTCACAGAATTTTAATTTTATGTCTTTAATACTAAAGATGTTTGTTGCTTGCAAAAGGCGATTTTCCATTTACTCACATTTCCTACTGATGAAAAGAATAAGGTTGTTAAATAGGTATAATGAAATGTTCTTAGCCACATGTTATTTTCAGTAGTTAGACGATTTTTTTTCCCAAGACGACTTATCTGGATAGTATTTTAAAATTGACAACATTTTCCTGCATCAAGATTGTGATTGAAAGAGCCTGTTTTACAAAACCTTGAGTACCTAACAAAAGGAGAAACTGAGGCAGAGGGCAATATAGGATTTGTAATTAATTCCTCTCAGTGACAAAATCTTAAATTCTTTCTGACTTAATCAGGGTTCAGACATGAATTTGTTACAGAGAAAGCAACAGATACCAGATTTCTCAGTAGTCTTCGAGTAATGTTTTTTATTTAAAAAGAGTATGAAATACTGAATGATAAAATGCCAGGAATAATTATGATTGCAATTATGGTGTCTGCAAATTTTACAATAGTAGAGACATGAATACTTTGTCTCATTTAGGTATTCTTATGGCTAAAAATAATGTGTGTACCACTAATCCTTTTTATTACATTTTAAGATTCCGGTATGGAAAAAAAACCAAAACAAACAAACAAACAAACAATAAACCCAAAACAAAAAAAAACCAAAACACCAAACCAAAAAAAAAAAAAAAAAATGAAGGAAAAAGAAAATGTAACTTGTCACTTAGTAATTCATGTGGAAAGAGACCTAGCCTACAAGAGGACATTATTGTCAGCTGAATGAAAGAGATTAAATTGATAAGAAAGAATAGAAGTCTGCTTCCTTCATTGTCTTGGAAAATACATTTGTTAGGCAGCTTTCCAACACAGAAAAGAGAATAAGACACTTCCTAGGACAGAAAGATTAGTAGTTGGAATACCAGTCTTTCATGATAAACAAACCACATCTTTTCACCCTTTCAGGATTTGAGAATTGCTCTCCAATTATGCTTCCCTTTTCTCAAGATGTGAACATGACTGTAATGGTAACTTAAAGAAGACTAAACTTTAACATGAGGTTTTTCATTTAGTTGCTTTAATATCTGTTAACCACACTCGTGTTTTAGTGGTAGATGCTTAGCTGTCACTCAGTGACAAATGTGCTTTCTTAGGCAATCTCTGTGATGAGTTATTGGCAATATTCTGCTCCATATAAAAACATGATGTGGGCAGCCACTGCTGAGAATATTACTTTAAATTAATTAGTTAAAGGAGATGAGCTCAATTCCTTGATCAAAGTCTCTTGGCCTCATCTACTCAATGGGCTTTCAAATGCATAAGGGATAGCAGTTTATAAAAAGCAGTTTTCCATCCAGACCTTAGTATAAAAGAAATACTTGGTTAACAAAACATATATACAGGGAGAAGGGATCACAATAAAACAAGCTATTGTTTCTTCAAAGAAATTTTTTAATGTAAAAGGCCGTTATCAATTAAATAACTGTGATAATATGACAGTGGGTCATATATCATAGATGTTTCTCCAGTTTAAAAGCTTGAACAAAAGCCAAATCTTTCTATTGATTGTAATGGGCTTCAAATAAGGTCTCATATATTGGAACAATGAGTTTTATATAATTAGCCATCTCCAGATAATTCCTCAGTTACAATCAATGCATATATCTCTATCCAATTCTGACCTTACCTCCAGCAGAAATTACTCAGGCATATATGTTATTGTGCATTCTACCTCTTGTGTGGCTGAACATGTGGGCCTTCAAAGGCTTACTAGTGAGTTATACAATTGATAATGAGTGAAAAAAAAGTATATTATCAGTTTGTTTCAAATTCGTAAAAGTACCTTGTACACCCTACATTTCCTTGTATTTGCAGGAAACAGTAGTACAATTCTGCTTTCTAAACTATTAGAATGGACAACATGAGGAACATATCTGTTCCTCTGTAGAGGAACATATCTGCTTATATCCTTCCTCCACATTATTTATGCCTTCATGGGAAAAAATTATTATCATACATATTACAAAGAATTCCTATAGACAATGGGATTTCTAGCTTACATATCTTGTACTTCTAGAATAAACCTAGCCTAAGTGGTTATGATATAAAAATAATTATAATCACTTGCTTGGTGTGTGAGACAATATTAATAGGAGAGTTGACCATTAAAAGTCAGACAGGAGGGACAACCAAAATCTTTCCAGAAAAACAACCAAAAAAATGGGATGGCAACTTGCTGTTTCAGAAAGTTAAACAAATCCAGAGAGTATGATCTTCTTGATGTATTCTTGGCCAAAATTTCTTCCCCTTGGTAACTTAAGGATACTCTGTATAGCATAAACCAGCAGAAAATTAGGCCTCTTGGAATTCACTCAGTTAATATTTGAGAATTGAGTTTAAACATGATGACCAATAACTAATGCATATCTCTGCATGCTACTGTGTACATAGGCAACTTTCTTTAATCAGTATGACTGAAACAATTGGGTGTAAATTGGTCGAGAACACATTTAAGCTGGAGAGCAGAACTCTCCTCTTTAACAAAAAAATGAATAATCTATGGAAATTATTAGGGGACAGGAGCATCTCTCTTATGGGGAAGGGCTGATGGAGATGGGCCTGTTCAGCATCAAGAAGAGAGCACAGAGATCTCATCAGTGCACACAAGTATCTACAAGGTGGGTGTTAAGTGGTGCCAGTCTCTTTTTGGTGGTACCCAGCAATAAGTGGCAATAGTCCCAAACTGAAACATAGGAAGTTCCATCTGAATGTGAGAAAAACTTTCTTTTGAGGGAGACAGAGGAGCGGAAGAGGCTGCTCAGAGTGGTTGTGAAGCTTCCTTCTCTGAAGGTGAACCTGCTTTAGCAGGGGGGTTTGAACTACATGATCTCCAGAGGCCCCATTCAACCCCAAACTTTTCATGATTCTCTGCATTTTAGAAGGAGCAACAAGGGCAGGAAATCTTAGGGATTCTGTTTCATACAATTGTTGAAGGAATTACTAGACCTGGCAGAGTCTACATTTAGGCCTCCAGACACTTTTCCTTCCTGGGTTAGCAGTGTCAGTTTGAAGTACCCACACCCTTACCTTGCCCATCTTCCCAGCAGTGAGAAATGTTTACTCCACACCACCACCCACTGTATTTGCTTATACTGCCTTGCATATATATCTCAATCCTTCAGGAAAGAGCCAAGGTGCTCTGATGAGCTTTTTCTGTCACACTGGTTAGAGAGTGATCTTCAACCAGCTCCAGGTGAGCATAACTCAAGGCCCTTCAAATCCTGCGGTACAAGGAAAAGCTCCAGGTGATGGAGAGTCTGTTGCAGTGGTCTATGCATCTTCTCCCATATGCAAGTAAATTTTATGTTGCTGTTATATCAAATATGGATCAATGAAGCGTAGTATGTCAACACGCCAAAAGTTATCCTGCAAACTGCAGGAGCAATATCCTGGTGACATCAGCCACCCCCAGCAATTTTGTTCCTGGCTGCTGCTGAAATGCTTATCAAAGCTGACCAAGTTTCTCCCTCTGGGTGTCTCTGTGGTGCAACACCCAGGACACCCAGGGCCTGCAAGGGCTGCCAGCCATCCCTGGGACCCCCAGTAACCCCTCACATGTGCCAGTAGTTCTTCCACACAGTCTATGGCTCTAGCGCTCCCGACTTGTTGCATATGCTACAAATATTTTTTTTAACTGTATGAATTTAATAAATATTCTTAGTAGAAATATAAGAATTTGTAGTCCTCTGAAGCTTTAAGTGACCCTGTCCTTTGTGATGCAGCTTTCTCGGCTTAATTTTAAAGATATAAAGGGCTGATGTTCTTATTTGAATAAGGGATCTCAGGATTTATTTATGGCTAATGGAGAGGAATGGCACTTTTAGAACACAATTCATCTGACCTGTTTTACACATCATTGTGAAACCTGAGTGTTTCACACAAGTGAATTAAAAAGGAATAATGTTTTAAATATTGAGATTGCCACTGCCTCTTCCAGGGAGAGCATACAGGGCATTGCAATAGCTATCTGGCTCCTGGTGCATCCTGTATTAATGACTTGTTGAATAGGATGCTAGGGACAACATTTTGCATGCAATTATTTGTTTGTTAAGCTCAAAAACCCCAGAGGCTTTTGTTTGGTTTTCCCTTTTTTTCCCAGCAAGTAGTTTCTTTTAAACCTTTTGGAGAATGAAAGAATACAGAAAGTATATTGGTAGTGGACCTTGGTAGCAGACTTGCAGCATCTTTTGAAAGTTACTTTTTAAGTAAATGCAGACATGTTAAAGTTAAGGGTTAATCTTCAAAAGGCACTGCTGGAACACCAAATTCTGAATATTGAACAACAGGTAGTAAAAGATGCACAGTCAAAAATGGAGGCAATCTGACTTGGAAATAGCTTTTTGAAATGTGTTTAACTTCTATGTGCCTCTTTTTTTTTTTTTTTTCCCCTTTTTTTTTTTAGTGTATAGAACAATACTTACCTCACATGGAGTAAATTGTATTCTTGCCAACACACAATAGGTCTGTGGCAAAGATGGGGATAAAATCATGGACTGAAAAACTGTGCTTTGAACAGTAGCTGCACTAGCTTTCTTTTCTAACCTCAAGCTTTGGCTTTAACCATTGTTACTTTGGGATTTACTGCAGTTTTTCTCTACCATTAAAGAGCAGATTATTTCAAAAGTACCTATTATTCAAACTATATTGACTTTCAAAATGAACTTAAACTTGATGATACTATTTGTTTCCTTTTCTTCTTTCACACTCAACACATTTCTAGCCCTCCTGATTTGAAAGCAGCAGATACAGGTTGCTTGGCTTCTGTTTACCAATACATAAAAAACCCCACTTGGATAGGAGAAAATTTAGCTCTGATTCAGATGTTTATAGCTGTAGTGTATATCTCTTTTATTGGACTTTGTAGACACATCATGGTATGATTTGCTAATGGGAACATAAGAAAGGATTCTGTATTAAATTTCATTGCCTATTCAGTTACTAGCGTGACAAGAGACCTTGGGCAATCTCCATGATTACTCTTGTTAGTCTTTCTGTACTTTTTCTATCTTGTATATTAAGTCTGTAATTCTGTAGAAACACAGACCCACAAGTGGTTTATTCATTGAGTAATTCCATTTTAAAAGTTTACAGTTTGAGCAGATATTTTTGTAGGGCATAGATAGTGCTTCATAAGGGTTTATGAGGATTATAGAGCAGTAGGAGCCTAATTTTTGGCTGGAGTGATGCCTTGAGATGCTACCTAGAACAGAGGCTAGACAGGGTTAAAGAAATAAAGTTGGTATTTATTAAAAGGCCCTCAAAGGATACACCTTGGGCAGTTCAAGAGCCTGGCCATGGTTACACCCAACATGGACCCAAGGTGAATGCTGAGTCATGAGTTTTCACACTTTTATAAATTTTGGTCCATTAAAAAATTTGGTTAATTGTCCAGTTACAGCTTCAGGCTATGAAATCCCATTCTCTCAGATTGCTCTCCTCAATCTTTTTGGGCCCTGAAGCTGAAATGGTGTTCTTGGTTCTTGGGCTGGAGGATTGTTTTGTCTAACTAAACTGTGAGGAGAACTTGGTAACACTACATATGAAGTTCAGTTATACACAATTGCTGTACAGAATCTGGAAAATATGAAAACTAAAACTTAAGGTATCAAGAGAATTTACACACTTTCATCATCCAGATATTAAACAATTTTCAATGGGCATAAATTGCTACAAACTGATTTTCTGTCACCTTGTATACCAAAGTGGACATCTTATTCTCTAGTAAGGCATGTCATCAAAAAGTTAGCATATTAGTTGCATTTATCTGTATTTAACTGCTGAAAATGATGCAAGCTCCTAAATATCCTTGATGTCTTTTTTAAATTTCAGCATTCCCATTGAACCTATTCATCTTCCATTTTCTCCTCTGCAAAATATGCTTTGTCCTGCCTATATGGCAACACTTCATTTGTAGCTGTACAGTTGTTAAATCACCTCTTATGTAGAATTATGCTTCTACTATCACTGAAGAAATTAAGTAAGAAGGTTTTGTCATAAAAAAGGAGTGTATGTTTACTGTATATTGTGCTAATATAATCCCCTTCCAGTGTAAATTCTATGCCATTGTAAATTCTGATTCTCATCAAGAATTATTTAAGGCCTGGTTCTAGGAATAAGCAAGTATGCAGTTACCCATGGCAGCATGGTTGTGCTACAAAAAGAGCTAAAGCTCTGTTGTCTTCTTTGCTCAACTTTTAAGCCTCTCTCTCTGTCACCTTCCTGGGAAATGGGATCTGAGAAATGCCAAATGCTCGCATTGAGTAGTCTCTTCCAGGAGCAGAAATTGCTTTTCCTGCCTTTTCTATCCCTTCTGCAGTCATATGAGAAACATTGGGAGCTCTCTGGGATGTGTTCCCGTGTTATATCTTATCTGTGTCCTGCTGTAGCAAGTTCAAGCTATGTGGCCCCAGCTCAAAGTCCCAGACTAAGGACTAGCTTCAAAATTAAGGTTACTAACTCAGCTGAGAAATTCTGAGAATAATGTTTGCAGGTAACTGGGATTTTTTTTGCTACGTAAGTTACATACTGAAAATATATTGACTCTTTAGCAAATAAAAATTACAAAACTAAGAAATAAGAGGCTCTACGGAAGTTTTTCGGATGTTCAAGTGAAGTTCAAAATAGAGAAAATAAAAGGCTATTTAAAAGGTTAGAACTCTAAAAACTCTAGTAAAATGACATGAAATTAACAATTTTTAATATTTACAAGCATTATTTTAAATCATAGTATATATAAAAACTCACTGATTAGCTCTAATTCTAAATTCCTTAATTGTATGTCTTATTAGTTTCTTTCCAGAATTAGTATTTTGGAAGTTATCTTACTTACCCTTCCACACATTTATGCAGTGAGGACTGATGCTAATAAAAGTTGCATATAGCATGTGCAGATTAGAACACAGTTACCTAAAGAGTTCAATTTGACCATGAAATGCAGTGAGAGCAAGTATGGGATACATTAGGGATTTTGAGACCTTGTAAAGAGTCAAATATGGCATTGGGATTTTGTTAACTGATAGGCAAGGAAATCTAGCTATCACACAGTGATGCCAGGATGATATTGCTGTGAACTGGGAGCACAGCAGGATTTTCTTACAGGTTGTCAGAGGAGGGTGGGGGAAGGTCTGCTCCCTGTGGTATACATTCATTTATTGACTACAGTCACAGTTATTTGCTTCAGCCAGCATGATCTGAAATGCATGTACAAAAGCATATAGGTATTGGAATTTTCAACTCAAATCAGAATCCTAATTAACTGTAAATCGTAAAACCAGTAGCCTGAGGTATATTAAAATGAGAACTTTGTACATGAAAGGCTGCACATGCCCCAAAATCTAAGTATTTCCTACTTATAAACCACCAAATTCACTGCATCAGCTTTCATGACTGTAATTCTGTTCCTGAGGGATATACAAGTAGAGTTAACTGAAAACAAATATGAGTTTGCTACTCATAGAACAAATCATTTTATGGAGACATTAAAAATCACTGACATAAGGAAAGACAACATAAAATATTTGTACTTAAGGTAAGAATATGACATTAAAGCCAGAAGTGAACTTAGTCCATTGTACTTCATCAAATGCCTCTTTAATCTCTAAATGTGTGTGATTATAAAGACATTAATTTCAAGGGAAAACCACATCAGTAAAGCACTGCTGAAACACCTGGCACAATTGAATTTCATGCAGCACCAAACGTGAAGGCAAAGAGATGAAGTTACGAAACACATTGAACAGAACTGACAAAGAGGACACCGTTCCATCAGATACATAAAAGGTTCTGGTTATAAAGACCCAGTCCTGCTTAGGGCAACAGGGGTTATGTTGCCTTTAATAGGAGCAGAATCAAGCTGTAAAGGGGTATTTGGTCCATCCTTTGGTGTTCAGGAGCAAACAACAAAACAGAAGTTGCAGAGCCCTTGAGCCTGAGGACCCTCTGCTCTGTATCGTTATTACCATTTCATGGGGCCAAGTCATCCTGTGATCTCGATTTTAATAACAGCTGGATCCTTCCCCTTGTCACACACTGAGGCCAGGGTTCGAATACAAGCTAAGGTGTACCCTCAGCTACTCCATCACTATACTCTTTCCTAAGGGGTGTAACTTTTTCTATAAATTGATCAGGCTCAGCCAGCTCTATGTCTAGATTGTAAATTATACTGAAAGCAGACTATTTCCTAAAAAAAATTTTACTATTGGCTAAAACACCTATGAAATGCCAGACGTCCTTTTGGATTGGTATAACTGGAGGGAATTTACTACTTTCTCTGTTTTCCTCATGGAAGGCAGAGTTTAATAGCAAAGAAGGTCTGCTATGAAAATTGTGAAACATATAATCACAATAAGAAAAATTCCTGCAATATGAATTAAAGAGGTGACAGGAAAAATGTCAGCAGTGGTTTAATGTTCAAACATTAACCTTCATTAATTCCTCCCACTAAACAATGTTTGTGCAATAGATAATGGTCAAAAAAGAGTCAGGGAAAAGTAAAACAAATGCAGATTAAGGAAGATATGAATGTTTGGGAGGATCTTGGGAGCACCTGGAGGTTAGATGCAGTAAACATATTGCCAAAAACAATATGAAATATAATAGTAATCACAGAACATCTCAAGTTGGAAGGATCCATCAGAATTATCAAGTTCAATTCCTAAATACACAGCCATTTTAAATACACACACTGAAGAATACTGTAGGACCCACAGTTGAAGCTGCGAAACTTCACCCAGCTTATAGTGACTGTGCAGCTGGTGTTGCAATTTAAATCTGCTTCTCACTCTCAGAAAAGCTCACCATCACCCATGAAAGGGGGAACAAATACCACCTACGTATATGCTAACTGAACGTATTTATCTGAATCTGTCAACTACATCAGAAATCAAGTTACTAAATGCTGTGTTCAAAAATATTTTGTGGATTGGTGACATTCTTTGGAAGGCTTTAGATCCATAAAGCATTGAATAAATTATAAGAAGACATAATTATGGTATTTTCATCCCTGACAGATATAATTTTATTCCAAAAGCATGAAAAGAAAGCTGCTGTTTTACTCAGACCAACACTCCTAGATTTAAGGGGGAAAAAAAAAAGAAGGAACATGTCTTTGCTGAGAAATGACATATTTAGTAAATATTGTCCATAGTAATTGTTCCTGTGGGATCACAACAGAAACACGTTTCAGATACTGTAACTACTGTATATTCAGAGTATATGAGCACTGTATATTCAGAGTAGATGATAATCTCTGTAATGTTTCTTATGAAGCTCCTTGTGGAATCTCAAATGTAATTTTAATGGTATCCTGAAGAAAAAAAATAAAGAAGGTATAACACTCAAATTGGATTCCAGAGATAAGGTTAGTTACTGAGGGTAAAATTTACATCAGCTGAATTTAGCTGTCTAACATGCACGTATTTAATTTAAGCTCCCTTTGCAGTCCATCAAGGGAAGAACGTACCTCCAAAGGGAGAGAAATTCCACTCATTCTGACCATGGTGTTAGGATAGGATGAAGCCCCCATGACCAGAGAGGAAAAACAGATAATAAGAATAGCAACCTGAAATCTAGGCAGGAAACATAGGGAAAATGTATTGGATCTAGACTGATTGAGCATATTTGCACATGAAAACAGATGAATAGAAGGTGAAGTTTCCAAACCTCTCTAGGGATTTCCCCCACATCTGCTGGAAATCACTAGGAGATGGCTACACATTGAATCTTTCAGTCTGAGGCTTCAAATCATCCCTGTATTTCTGTTCAGTGAATCCTGTAGCATATATGTAAATCTTCAAGCTTAAATCCCATTAACATCAAAGAGATGTAAGCATGCACTTAAATGTTTTGCTGAACTGGCACCCTTGGCCCCACTCCAGCAAAACATGTAAGCATGTGCTTAACTTTAAGAATGTTAACCCTGTTAACTTCTATAGAGTTGATTTTCTACAGCTTCTTGAAGTAAAACACACATTTCAATGCTTTGCCAAGTCACTATCTTAATAAAGATGCAATGTCTGTATCTTATCAGCATTACAAGCTTCAGCTAAATTAGTCATACTTAAGCACAAAGAGTAGAGCTATGTATGCTGTGAGGAGAAGAAATCCATTAGAAATGCCTAACCAAATGGTAAATACTGAAAACTAAGTACTTAAAAAAATGGATTCCAAAAAAATATAAACCAAATTAAACCTTGGTTCATCCAGGACTCAAGCACTTGATGTGCTTTAGGCATATTGCTGTTTATGCTTACATTTAGGCATGGGCTTAAGCACCATGATGAGCTGTTCCATCAGTGTACATCTTCCCTTTTATATGTTAGCTAAAGTAAAATCCTCTGGCTTTTGTACATCACATTACTTTGCCTAAGATATCAGACAAGGTGCTCTACTCTGATGCTTATATGTGCACAATAAATCCAGACACAAAAATCAATAGACACATTTAAACCTGAGAGGCTGTAGAAGTGCCCATTGGAAAAAGTCAAATGTTAGAGAAAAAAAAATAATCTCACGCAACTATGCTATAACAGGCAAAGAATTGTTCAGGCTCATGTGTATTTATATATTTTTCAGAGAAAAGTGCTTTACTAAAATAATTTTTTAATGTATATTTCTAGATTTTTCACATTTACACATTGATATGCAAATGAAGTCTTATATGACTGTCTGCTGTATGCCACACAAGCATGTCACTTTTCTTCATAGATTTTGAATTTTATTGAAGTAGTGTGATTCACTTAAAAATTCGGCAAATATAATCTGTTCAGTATAATGATTAATGATGTACATATTTACAAAATAGTCACAGGGCTGTTTTGTTTATGGACAATGGCACCCTGTTAGCCAAATATATCACAGGTTTATCTTACTGTAATGATGCATCCTTCCTCAGCTATTAATCTAAACTACAGAGTACATGTATATTTAATAATCTTCAGAAAGTCTGTAAGACTTATTTACATTTTCTATCCATCCTGCAGCTTTAAAGATCTTCTAATATTGGCCACCGATCCTATACCATCACAATGCTTTAATATATGCAAAAAAGATTAAACAGTATGAGATGAGTAAAATCAGGACTCAAAATGCCAATAAGGATGTTTTGTCCTTAAATTGATATTCTAAACCAATACTATTTTTAATCTTTGACAGCACAGTGAAGTCATCATATTTAAAACATTTGAAAAGGTAAATATCATATACCAATGTGTAATGGCATTTCTTCCAGTAATCAGAACATCAAACCATAGGAATAAAGAAAAAAAGACAGGAAAATCAGCTAATGGATCATAATAGCAGTTGCTTATAAATAAATTTGGCATTTATTTGAAAAATTAGTTAATAGAAACTTACAGTATGTAGTGTCATTTTCATGACTTGTAACATATGCTTAAAAACTGATAAATATTTATCTTACATTATAATAATTCACAACTCTGAAGAAAAACTACAATTTCTTAAGTTATATTTTTTCAATCCATATGGCATGCTATAAGAAACATCATTTGTAAAAAAATATATTATTAGCAGGAATTTGACAAAAAAACAAGGGGAAAACGTAAAATAAATTTATAAAAACATCTGAGAGAAAAAAGCACAGATGTTATAATAACGTCATTTAGAATCTATGAAATGAAATCCATTTTTAAAGACAAAGTTAATTCCTCCCTTTGAAATCCTCATGTTAAAATCAAAAACACAACTTTAATGGAAGACAGACATAGGTAATGTATGAAGAATTACAGCTTAGAAAATTAATAAAAATAGTATCTAAAACAGTATTAGTAAGATATGAAGCTCATTCATTAATGGTCTCTGTGATAATATATCACTGAAAATGTTGCATGAAGGACAGTCTTTGATAGGATTATGTACAGTATAATAGCAAGATATTGAAATTAAAATTCACTGAGAAGATACATCTTGTGAACTGAAGGGTAAGAAGATAATAATGGTAACATTAATAATAATAAATAACAAGTATAAAATGATTCACATAAATAGAATTTCCATCAGCTACCATTATTGTAATTATGAGAATGATAAAGTAATAATCTACAGTAAATAGCTAGTTTTTATTGATTCACTGTTTAATTTCTTTTTTAAAAGGGCTTTAGAACTACTGTCAATAACAATAATGTGTACATGAAGAAATGTTATGTAGAGAATAAATGATAAAAACAGTATTGTGCAATCTATTTATAAAGAATTTTTTGGAGATATTTATATTGTTTTGTGGATGAAAAGAAACATTCTTAAAATGATGAGTGCTGTCAGATTTCTTCAGCAGATGATTATAAGGGTTTCAGAGGCATATTGGGAAAATTTAGGAAGTTTGGTATCTGGCTTTTTAGTTATGTCTCTCTGTAAGGTGCCATCAATGAAACAACAGGCCGTAACCCGTTTTTAGCAACCAACAGCAAAATTTGCACAAAAGGTAAAGAAAAGGTCAAGGCAAGTTGAAATAGGAGAAATTCTAAGGAACTAGCTGTAATGCTGAGAAAATATATTCTAGAATTTAGCATACATGTACCAAACAAACCTTCTGCATGGCAGCAAGGTGTAGCTCGAACATTAGGACAGACAGAAGAAAGGACTTTATATGAGCAATTGAAGTAAAGATCATATAATGCCACTGAATATCCAATTTCAATTGCTTTAGAATTCATAGAAGAATAGGGAATAGCTTGTGCTATGCCTTAAAAAAAGCCAAATAGTGTAGTCCCAAGAGAAAGACTACATTTTATTTCATACAGATTTTCTCTTTAATTTTTTAATATATTCATCATCGTAGCAGTGTCTTTTGATAATTAATAATGTAGATGGCCTTTGATCAACCACATATGAGTATGTTTATAGTCTTTTTTCTTTCAGATTAGGAGGGATATTGGATAATATCAACCTTCACTGTACACTATGATTTTACTTTTGTCTTGCATGTTTCTGTCTGAGTTTTGCGGGCCGCTGGTCAAGAGACCATCTCACATAGTTGAGTAAATTCATGTTATAAGAGGGTTCTTCTTGTAAGCAGCCATCTACCTCAAACTAAATATATTGTAATACTGAGCAATATTTTTCTTTATGTAATGCAGAACATATTTCAATTTTTTCCTTTTTCTTTGTAGAGAAGAAGTAATTGGGGTGGAGGGTGGGGGGGGTGCAGGGTGGAAATAAAGAAATTCCAGGCTGACTATGGGAAAATAGCAGAAACCCAGTGTGGGTCTCTGTCCTTCTGATAGATTAAATTCATGTCCTTCTCATAATGGCTCATGGCCATAATGGCATAAAGAGCAGAGCAAACAATGACTCTTGCACTCCAGATGTTCAATGTCCTAATGAGCTATATTATGCCTCTGTCATGGTGGGCTCAAAAATTGGAGGTCTGGCTGAAAATCTGGCCATCATATTGTCATTATGTCAGTTAGATAGGAAATATATAAAAGGTTCCTACATAAGTGGGAGAAACTGGCAGTAATTCAAAATATTTGATGTAGCCGTAAGTGCAGTAAAAGGACACCTCACCTTGAGGGCAGATGTCAATGCTATGATATATACACACGTGGTAAAAAGCAAAATGTTCTTTTTTGTCATAAAAAACCAACACAAAATATGTGGCAGCATTTTTTAGCTTGTTTTTTTTTAAGGGAGAATAGATATCCATTTCCAGGAGGAGACAGTTGACACATGATGCCAGGTTCTGGGAGAAGACAGAGGGGATTCTGTGTGCAGACAGAGAGAGATCTGCCTGACAAAGTTAAGGATGGAAATGGGTACCTGGGATAGGTATGTATGTATCTGTATATATATATATATATATATATATGTATATGTATATGTATATATCTGTATGTAAACAAGAACATATCAGAACGTCTATTTATATGTGATATAATAGTAGTAAGAGAGGAATCTTGTGAAACTAATAAGTTATAAAATTAAAAGCAATAAATAAAATTTTGGTTTTCTAAAAATGATCCATAGAAATCCTGAGGTATTTTTAGAGATGTGCAGGATCACATTACTGAGGTGAATTACAAAAAAAACCCGCAGTAACATTACCAAAGACAGGGACACTTTCCCCCAGACCAGGTTGCTCACAGCCCCATCCAAGCTGGCCTTGAACACTGCCAGATGGGGCAGCCACAGCATCTCTGGGCAACTTCCCCCAGTCCCTCACAATCCTCATGGTAAGGAGCTTCTTCCCAAAAATCTAACCTACCCTTTAAAGGATTCCCCCTTGTCCTGTCATTACATGCCCTTGTAAAAAGTACCTTTCCAGCTCTCTTGGAGACCCCTTTAGGTGCTGGAATGCTGCTCTAAGGTCTCCATGGAGCCTTCTCTTCTCAGGCTGAACAACCCTAATTCTCTCAGCCTGTCTTCATGGGAGAGGCACTCCAGCTCTCTGAGCATCCTTAGGACTCAGTACAACAGGTTCCTATATTAATATTTGCTTTGATTTCTCACAAACTTAAAAGAGAATAATTTCACTCCAGCTCCTATTAGTTAGCTTCCTTTTAAAATTTTTATTATAATTTTTTAATCTGCTTTGTGGACATTTTCCTGAAGTCAGGAACATGGGACTATGACCTTTGTAAATATCTCTGCCAGGTGACAGTGATTGTTCTGACAATTATTCATTATTAAAGACTAAGAATAATGGCTGCTTTCAAACACCCTGCAAATCATAAATGCCTGTATGAGGACTTTCCCTAGGCAAGCTTCCAGATTCGTTTTCCAGAACGTTATTTCAAAATGGAAAATCTCGATAAATTTGTTTATTCCTGTCCTGAATTAAATTATCTTAAAAAGTACAAGGGTGGTGGTTCTTTACATGAGTGGATTTTACCTTATTTTCAGATAGGGAATTCACTTATGAAGTGAGTGGTAGTCCAAGGACTGGGAGTCTATTGCATCAAAGAGCTAATGGATGGAAAAAAAATAGGTGTGAACAAGTATGCAAGATTATACACACTGTAAATGGGGCACGCAATTTTAAAACAAAAACCTAAAATTCTGCTGTTTGGGCTATTGTTAATTAGATCATTTAAATCTATTAAGAAATAACTACTGAATTCAATCTGTTCCCTTTTCCATGCTTTATTTCTGTTGATTATTTCTTGTAAAAGTACAATGATCTCAGTTATATGATTGCTCTACCCTTTAGTCTCGATGTATTGTGTAAAATATAATGCAGTACAGATGTCAACCTAAGAACTAAATAGCTTATATTTCTTAAGAACCATGAAAAAATATTAACACTATAGAAACAATAGTTCAGTAATTACTTTTTGCTGTGAAGTGAGGTTAGGCATTTATCCTTATAGATCCCTAATACACTTAAAGTCAGCGCTGCCCCTGTGGTCCTTTTACCTTTGTTGATAAATGTATTGTACAGGATACCTTGTATGACCACTACAGTATTTGAGGTCATGCTAGGCTGTTAGCACAAATGGTGTGAACAATAGTTTATATGCCACTTAACTCCTTGGGAGAAACAGTTAACCTTGCTAGAGAGGACAGATCAGTCATGTATAGTTATTAAAGTCTAGAAGGTTTTGTTATGCTCTGAAATACTTTTACAGAACTACAATACTCTGGTATGAGTTTTGCCAAGTAGGGAAGCAACAAAGTCAAGAATTATCTTTTCCACCTTTGAAAAGGATATTTAAAGTGTTCTAAAAAAATATTTTACCAGACTTACTTTTCAAGCACACTCACTAGAATTTCTGAACAGAATCAGGCTAACCAGGTAGAAGTATATTAATCACAGTCTTAAAACAAACTAAGTTTACAAAAATTAATTGTGAATTTGATAGCCTTGAAATGGACAGTCAACAAAAAAAGCCCTTAGATCTTCTTGATTACAGTTTTCCAAATAATGATGGAACACCATAAATTACACAGATGAGCATGATAATCGAATTTCACTAAACAAGCAATTAACTGTAAAAATACCTTCCAAGCAAATATATTTTTCCAGAATTTCTCATGAATCAAAATGACAGAGAGAACAAAAATAAAATGCAGTATGAGATTGCTGGGGACTTAGCAAGTATTGTACATTCAGATGTCAATGACACTGCTGTTAACGCAGATGACCCAGTTTTCATGACATAATGTGCTGCTTCTACCTTGTTGTTTATTCCAGTGGATTGATTGCCAAATCCAACCAATTTTTGGCACTTTTAGAAAGCACCAAGCTGAAGGCAGCCTCATCTATTTCTGGTTCAGGCATCGAAACCTGTCAGCCCCTGTACGTGCATGTGTGTTTGTACGCTTTCAAACATCCATTACTACCACTGAATCTTTACATTTCAAGGACTAATTCAGAATGTTAGCGCAGCTGTCTTAGTCTGGCTTGCATTTTCAGTTCAGCATGCCCACATTGGTCACTTCCTCTCCTTGAGCTCTGCCTTATATGCAGGTGATACCCCAGGCAGGGTTTGAGGTTAAGAGGAGCGGTCTCCTCCCTTTGCCAACCAATCTACCACATGAGACTGCTTTGCTGCATCCATGCTGCACTGCTTCCACCCCTTCTTCCCAGGGTGGACCTCTCTCTGATTCTGCCTGGATTGTTGATACCCAACTCTGCACGTGAGGTGGCAAAGACTCATTCAGCCTTGTGGAAGCTCTTCCCACTGGCACACTGATGTCCTGTGCAAGCGCGGGAACTCCCAGCATGACATCAGCTTTCATGTCTCTGAGCAGGAAACTCTGCCGTGTTCGGGGTTGATGGGAGCAAACACATTCCATAATGAGCGTTTAGGGGAGATAAAAACACTTCTAGGTGTGTCTTCAAATACTCATCTTCAGGGATGTATTTAATAGTCCATTTACATACCTTCCTACCAAGAACTATTAATTCATTAAGTAAGAGTATTTACTGTGTCTTCAAGAGAAGGACATGGAGAGCAGCAAGAACAGGAATAAATCAGATTGGTGCTACTGCCTTTTAAAATCTCCTAACTAGCAAAATTAAACCATGTCTCTTTATTTATTTATTGCACTTGTAAAAAGATTAATGGGGATGTGATTCCTTCAGGCTTTTACATATAACCCGTTCACACAAAGAACAAAATTATGCAGTGCAGCAAATGATCTAAATTAGCTACATTTATTTAAATAACTGCTATGGAGGAAACAATAAATCAACAAGAATCCTCACAAAAATGTGTTTACAAAGTGTTTTATAATTTGTTTTAGCTAGGACACAGACTTCTAGCTCTTAGCTAAGCTTACTTCTAACAGTCTATTATCATATCAACTGTTAATGAGTGTTTGCTATAGAAAAGCATTTCTTAGCAAAGAAAAAAATTATTATGTCTAACTTCTGCCTTTCAGTCCTTTAAGATATGGCTGGCAACTCTACAACAAACAGATTTTCCTAACATTTTGCTAAAGGCGTCTAATAACTTGTGAGACAATCAAAATTAACTGACAGTGCTTTGTTAAATCAGAAAAAGTGATTACTTGAATGGTCATAATCATGCAATTATCTCATCTTCACTCTTTTTGAAGATGGTATCTATATCTACTCCTATATTGGGAGTGAGTAGGGGGAGCTCTAATGCTGAACCTGTGATGTATTCATAAATCAGTACTTTCAGAGCCTGTCATGGACTCCATAATGAGGGTCATTATTCAGGCAGAGTGTCAAAACTACTATCAAAGGACCTTCTCAGAATCACAATCATTCTGTTTCTTGTTAAATAAGCAATGTAGTACACAAAAATGGCAAACAAGAAGCGGGTCAATTTGATACAGTATGAGGGCACAGAGACCTCTAGAGTAATTTACCCTGTGGGAATTCTGATGGTTTGTGAGATAAATTATATACACCCTCAGAAATGATTAATGGTAATAAAATCCCAGGAATATTTTAAGAAAAAAAAGTCCATATGTACATACGGCAACTTCAGTAACAAAGAGGACATTTTCTGAAGCGGAACACTTAAAGAAAATTATTATTAGAACTGCAAGTAGCTCTCAGGAAAGCTACTAAATCTTATTACAAAGTTGGCAGCATTCTCTGGAAATGCTTTATTTCCATTTGCTGAAAGAGTTTTTTTTAAAAAACCCCCAAACCTCGACCTTTTCTCAATTAAAAAGAAAGAAGATGAAGGTGGGGGAAAAAAAAGGAATAACAAATTGTAAAATATTTACTTCTACAGAGTCTTTTTGACTTAATTTTATTCTAACTGATATGACACACAAAAGGAATTATTAACAGAATATCATCTGGACATTTGACCACAATGGCAATACATGCAAATTATTGGTAAGTGATTAAAGGCCGTATTCAAATCACATAGCATGGGTACCTAAATTAGGTATTGGCATTACTTCCCTTCTTTCACTTTAGGGAACAAGAATATAATAACCCTACATGCAAAGTAGGCTGAATTGCTCATTCTCACTTGAACTAAAACATTCCATTAGTAATGGGTAAATTAGGCACTAGTGAAGGCATTCTAAATTCTGTCACAAGATGACTTCTAGATACCGTGGCCAATCATATGGGGATTGATAGTCAACCTTTTCTGACACCGGTAAAACATCTCAGATTAGTCTTAAGCAAAAGCTCTTTATTTCCCCTTGTCTGTTAGGCAACTGTGTTGAGTTTAGATATCACATCTTTTAATAATATACATATCTATATATTATACATATGGATACACATATGGATGTATGTAATCCCACAAGTATGATGACATACAGCCTAACTCTGAAACAGTAAAATATTGCGGGTCAGTAATTTCACTACAGTCTCTTAATGGTAGCTCAGACTGGTCTGAGTCTTCTCCTAAGGTTTTGTCTAAGAAACAGTAAAGCAAACCTGACCAGAATTTAGTGTGGTCCCTGAAATTATACAGCCATAGTCTTCAGAGATGGATGTCAAGAAGTCCATTTCTACCTGCAGATTCTGAGACCATTTGAATACTCCTTATGGCACAGACTTTGTCTTGTGCTCACACACAGCACTGCTGACTTCAGTAGGGCTTTTCTGCAAGTGTGAAGTTTTCAGAGATATGCCACAATTGCACCTAATAACAATTGCAGAGTCTGAGACTGTCAATTGTTTTTCAAGGCACCAAGAGCTTTTGAAACTATGGTTGCTCTATTATCAATTTCCAATCTCAATCTGTTTTGGTGAATATTTACAATGCAGTCTTGTAGATGTTTGTATCCACATGCACACTTATATGCCATAACCTTATGATAAAATCTGATAACATTTTTTATATCCCCTTCCAAGAAATAAATAAATAGTGGGTCAGATATTAGTCTGCTTCTCTGCTTGTTTTCTCCTTTACCCTTACTAAACAGCAAGGTGAGAAGTAGATTAAAAACAGTGCCTAAGTGCCTCATAAATCCCTCAGCTTCACTTTCCCACACTGAATTTTGTCAGAAAACAAACCCTACCTTGTCTAGACTTATTGTTTAAGTAAATTTGTATCTGTGGAATAATCAAAAGCAAATCAATTATATTCAGGCATCTTTTTTATCCATCTGTTTGGATATAACTGTCTATTTAATAGTGTTTGCATATGAAGCAATGTTTTATTGTATGCATAGGTACTCAATTATTTAGATTATACGTTTGAATAAACTGTGCCGTTAAAGGAGTACTCTTGTAATGCAGGACAATTACATTTTTCTAGCACAGTTTACACGTTATTAAACTAATATCAATTTGGACAACACAGCTGGATATAGGATTCTACCCTTCACCTATCAAAGTTCTTTTCTTTAAGGGTACATTTTACCCCTACAATTATCAGTCATTGTTAGTCATTTCAAATTATATCAAATTACGTAAAAAGGCTAGTGTGAATAAAGACTACCAAAAAAAAAATCATTTCACATGAAAGACTGTGCATTTAAATGCATGTTTTCTTAATGCAGCTATAAAAGTCCTGTCTAGAAGCATAATAGGTCAGTATAAAAGGTGTCTGCATGAGAAACACTGTCTGGCCAGCATAAGAAAATAATACTGATTTTCATACTCTGAAAGAGCATTTCACTGCATGTCGTCTTCCTACCAATCAGGGAATGACTACCACCTTTTTCCAAAGGAGAGGACAACTACCTTTACACTGGAAAAAAAAAAAAAAAAGGAAAAAAAATCAAATAATATTAAACAGCAAGACATAAATATGTGTCATTTCAGTCCTTGAAATAAGTTTTCAGTGACTAATCATGAATACCTATTCTGAGTGGAATAGTGGGAGAGAGATAGAAAGAGATATGTAATAAAATAATCTCACAGCTTCAATCTTCTGGGCATCTTTGTCTGCCTTGTACCATTGGGAAGGAATGCTTTGCATGTGTACAAATTGACTTTAAAATGAAGTCTGTTCTTTTGCATCTGTTACACACCTGTATGCTCAGTGGGAAAGAATAGGCATTTACAATGATAATCTATCAATGAAACCTTGCTGAGGATCTGGAGCTGCACAGTGTTTGTCTATTTTCCCTTCTGTAGATGTTTTTAACTGAGCAATCTCTCTGTTCTTCACCCTTTGATCATCACTATTGTGAAGATCATCCTGTGATCAAAACAATTATTGGGATGCTGCTACATATCATGGCACTATTCAATGAAAGGGAATGAATGAACAAAATACCGATGCAGTCAGAAACTCTGCACAGTGTGAAAAGCTCCAGATTTGTGTGTTATAAGTTTTCTAAGGTGACACAGACTGTACTATTTTTTTAGAGAAAGTAGTTGCTCTGCCTAGAGTTGATGGTCATTTCACCTGAGAGCAGCTGTTCTCCTTAGCAGTTTCCCTCCAGAAGGGTGGCTTATCGAATGCCAAGAGCATTCATTGCTGCTGGATTCCATTTCATTCCCAACCTGGGAAACAGTTGCACTTGCTTTCAGGTGGATACTAGAAATCCAGACTAACAAGACCAGTAAATTTCTTTGGAGATTGCATAATGACTTCAGAACAAGACAGACTTTTTCTAATACTAGGAGCAACCTGTGGAGTTACTGCGTGGGCTGACAAAAATTTTGAGGGAACAGATCCATTGTTAAATTATGTGTTTGTCTAGGAAGTTAGGAAAATCAT
>VRYO01001878.1:1378577-1390806 GCA_009812075.1 Sialia sialis
ATTTTCTTGCTGGTTCCACAAAAATCTGGATGACCAGTTGCCTGGATGAGCAGGTTTTTGCTTTCCCATTTTGACTTTTTGCCATCCAGTGTGAAAACAGAAATACTTCAAAAATTAGACTTTGATTTTGAATCACATTTTATTCATTTATCAGTCATGACAGGGGGTAAGGAATCCCAGTAGTATCTTCCCAACTAAAAAATAGAATACAGCAGAACCAATAGGACCCTTAGGAGCTAGGGAAAAACTACCTTTTATAACATTAACACCTATTCACTGAGACCTTCAAAATTATTATGACTACCTTGGAGTTAGGAGTGCAGAGCCCATGCTCTGAGATATCTGACATGAATGTTGAGCAAAGGGACCAAATTCGTCCCTCACAGTGGTGGTGGGAAAGAAGATGTTTTGGAAACCTGGCACAAAATGCCTGGCCCCCTGAGATGGCTTTGCAAACATGGGAAAGTCTTGTGAGGAAGTCACAATTACTATGTGTCACTGTAGTATAGTTACTGATCCAATAATCTACCCGCTTTCAAAGGCTGCTTCTTTTTGAAATCAGAAAGAACTACAAAATGGTGTGACAATAATATGCACTATATGGTCCTAAACAGACTGTGAACATACATATATAAGAATTTTTTAAATGGGAGTGAAAAATCATAATCGCTGACTGGTCACATATGGCTTAGATATGCTTTGATTTTCATAAATAATTCTTTGAAACATGCCTTGGTAGGTGGTGTAATTTATTTTGTTGTTTTTTTTGTTTGTTTGTTTGTTTTGTTTTGTTTGTTTTTCTTTTGTTTAAAGATATTGTTTCTTCTTTTTTTGCCTTTCTTGCTTTTTATTTGCAGTGAATTGGCTGTATATAATAATTTTAAACTTGAAGGCTTTCTCTCACAGATACATCTTGAATCGTGGTCCTATCTGAAAGATTTCTGAAGCAAATCTGTACCTGGAACACCTTACAGTCTCAGCTTCATCTCTCCAAAAACTGAGTACAATAAAAATAAATATGTACACACTCTAACGACTTAGGTGTGTCTGTTTGGAACACGGTGCACAATTTTCCCTTTTGATACAGTTTTAGTTCAAAACTGTCCTTAACTCATGCCAGCCATTCCGCCACAACCTTTTAGACAGACACATACTTTGCTCCCCCCAGGTCACTTGTAATTGGCCTCTTTTCCTTTGTGTTCAGCAACTTTCCAGTTTTCTGCAGGCCTGTTCACAACTGAATTGACACTGAAGAAAGAGCGGATAAAGGCAGACATGAAGTCTGTGCAGAGGGTAGGTAGGGACTTGCTTTTCTGAATACAAGTGGGTCAAAATATACATCCTCAGAAGCTGCTGAGAGACCTGATCCAGGGTATTATACTTCTCCCAAGGAGTTGCACTTTTTGAAATATATCAGAAACTCTATGACTGTGAAGAGAATCTGGAAACACTCTGTAAACCATCTGTGACAAGCTTTGCTTAGTTGATACTTCAGATATATATGGGCAAAGATCTGCAGACAGGAGCCCTATTGTTTCTAAGACCTCTTCTGTGAGAGCTGTTGGCAACACCCCGAGCCATCACAGTATGATGCCAATCTTACTGCCAAAGGGCCTGTGTCACAGCTTGGAAATAGCTCAAAAGCTGCAGATCTTCTGAGATGAATCTCCCCATCTGCGCTCCCCCACCTTCCAGACACACGCACTGTGCCATTTCTTTACATGCAATGCGAGGATGTGGACTTTAGGTATCTATTCATGAATAACTCATACAATGTTTACATGAGGATTTTTAGGTAGTTTGCTTAGAAATGTTTTGAATTGGATGTATGAAATTGGTATGCACTGTAATGAGGTTTTGCAGTCTGCAGTCTGAAGGACCAGCTGAACAGCAACAATAAAGCACGGGTGCAGCAAACAGGGCAGGCAAAATCGTTAGGAAGAATTTGAAGTAGTACAGAAAGCTTGGACAAAGTGGGATATACTGTTATTTACTGTCAATTGTGCAAATGCCTTGGGTGTTGCTGGTTATTTCCTCTAAATTCATCATTAATGTAATTAAAAAGTCAATCAGCAAAGAATGAAAAGTACAGACCTAAGTGCTACAATAATAATAAAGCAGAAAATATACTCAAAGACACATAATTGAATCTTATCTTTCCTTTTTATCAGTAAGCTTTCTGGTACAGTGACAGTGTCCTCTCCATTTTTTCTCTTATGACCTCCAGAAGGCATTAAATTCAAAAAATACAAAACCATTAACTATCTTTCCCCTGTCTCTACTTTTTCTGAATGACAGTATTTTTTTCTATCTTGTCTTTTTAAATTAATTCGTTTATTTTCTTTTTTATTTCCCACAGTTTTCATTCCATCCACCACAAGGAGTGAGGTGAGCAGAGAAGGGACAGCTGTGGGTGAGGGTTTGGTAGCCAGAAGGCACTGCACAATACCTGCTGTGTCAGTAGTTTTGCCATGGAAGACGGTAAGGAACTTCATGAGTGCTACCTGTTCGGAGGGGAATAGAAGGGGAGCAACATAAGCTAAACCCGTTTGCAAATAGAAATCATGAAGCTTGCAGAAAGCAACTTTTTATTTTCTGGTCTTCTTTTAGGCACCTACCCTGTGGTATCCAAAACAGACATAATCAAATCTCCCTCAAATATCCCTCTATCAAAAGTAGACATGATGAGAAATGTCACTTCTCCTCCTTCTTCTCTGGTTTGGTTTTTGTAAAGGCAGGTTAGAAAACTGCCATGCACTCTAGAACTCTTGAGTAATCTTGTAAATTTTGATGAACAAGCTCTGCACACACAGTTGAATTTCTTATATGTCAGTGAAGACAATGTTCTCAAATATCATCCTTCATTTTGGTTGAAAAAAAAAAAATGCAACCTGTATTCTATAAAATACAGCATCGATCCATGAAAAAATGGGAAAAAACCCTATGAGTAGTCTAAATATACTGTGTATCCACATGCTTCTCCAGAACAGGCTAGAGATAAAAAAAAAATAAAAAAATAGTGAAAATAAGATACCTTAACAACTCTGTGTTCAGTTGGCTTTGAGTCCTGAGCCAATCTGAAGTCCAAGCAGAAAGGCTATAAATTCAGACAATAACTAAAACCAGCTCTTTGAACACTTTAGAGAACTGAAATAAGGCCAAGACGTGTGCATGCTATGAATACCTGTGCTCCACTGGAAGCAATCTTAACATTTGCTATTTTCCAGGAGTAGAAAAGACTAGTGAGCTATTTACTCGAAGGCTGGAATGCTACTAACTATAAATATCTCCAGACTTTTGCTTGCCAGCAAGCCTTTGCAGTGGAGCCATTCACTGCAGCTCTCAAAACTCCAGTGTCACAACGTGTGTATGTGGGAGCACTGCTAGACAAATACAGAGCCTGTCTGAAAGAGGATCACTGGGGGAAGTCCTCACATCTATGTTTTTAAAAGCAAAGTATATTAATACTTGTATTTATTTACATGATGAAAGGCAGCAATGTGAGGAAAGCCTATATAAAGAACATTTATAGGTTTGTTACTTAGGTTTGTATTGGTTATTTTGTCAAAAATACATTTAAAGCTATAGAAAAATTTCCCAGTTAAACACTATTTGTTAACAAATGGCATAGTATTCTACTTTGACACTGCTGCAAATACATTGCAAATATTTATCCCTAAAACAATAGCTCTGGGATAGCTTTTATAATGCTCTGAAAAATGTCCTAAAATGTGGCACTTTGACTAAATTTTCAAAGAAATGTTGGGATGTTGGAAAAAAACCCCCACCTATTAGTGACCGAAAAAAATCTTCCTCAAAATTCCCTGCTATTACAGCAGCAGAAAAGTAGAGCAAAAGTTCTGAAGTGAATGACTGTGTATCATAAATTGAAACAAACCTCTGTCACCACAGCAAAAGTCCTGTCAAATTTAGATGTTATAATATTGCAGTGCAACAACAACAGCAACAACAAAAACAACAATAATAACAATACAAAATAAAAATACTCCCAACTCCCAAAAATATAGAAACCAGATTTTTTTCACTTGCTTTGATGAAGGGAAGGGAAGGGAAGGGAAGGGAAGGGAAGGGAAGGGAAGGGAAGGGAAGGGAAGGGAAGGGAAGGGAAGGGAAGGGAAGGGAAGGGAAGGGAAGGGAAGGGAAGGGAAGGGAAGGGAAGGGAAGGGAAGGGAAGGGATTTCTTGAAGTAAGCTTCAAGCATATCTGAGCACTGCCAATTTTGAATTAACACGGTCAGTCTGTAATGTCCATCTGCTTCAAAACTCATATTTTGCTTCTCTTTCTTTACAATAGGTGTGTCTAGTGTAGGTAGTCTTGTTTATTTTCTCACAAAGTTCAATCACAAATGAAACAAGGGAATATCCCCAGTGAAAGTTGCAAACACTAAGGCATCGTTGAAATTCAGATCATCTCATTGGCTTTGCAATGTTCCAGTTCAGTAAGGAAGTGCCAAATCTAATGTCAGCAGCCACCCGTATGGCAAAGGAGGACTAAAATCCCCTCATATAGCTTACCAAATGCTATTTTTAACATGAAGGTGAAGGGTACACTCTGAGAGAAACATTCTCTTCATCAGACACAAGGCTGCTAACAAAGCTGTCACCTCCACCCCTCCCACAGCCACCAGTGTCACCACTTGCAGCTCCAGTGCCAGCACGTTCAGCGCCTCAATAGTCTCTGATACTGCCCTCCCCATCATCAGCACAGATGAATTTCTCACTATTACTGCTCCTGATACAAGCCTCTCCAGCAGCCTTTTAAACACCTTTGAGCCTCTCCTTCTCTCTCTCTCACATTGAAACATTTCAGCTGACAGTCTATTTTTTAAACACTCAAGTGCTGGCTTTTAAAGTATTTGATGTCTCTAGCATTTCAGCCCCTTCCTTCACACCTTCTGCTCATAGGGCCAAGTGAAATGGGAGGAATTTCTTTTGGTTTCAAAAAATATATCCTTTGTTTTCTTTTCACAAGAATTCACTTCATGTCCTTGTTTAGCTGAAGCATAATGAAAGAAAAATAAATTTTGTACAATGTTATCAGAAAATACTAACAGTGCATACAATGAATTGCGAAAAGACAATGGATTTATCAGTAAAATATCTTTTATTTGTGAAAATTGGAAATTTACCAGAATGGCTTGCTTGTTAATTTAACCATTGAAAACAGACTTTAAATTGCTATTTGTGAGATTTCCACCAACATCAGAGATATTTTTTCTCTTACTAATCTGCATGTATTTTAAAGTCAGAGAATCATTGTAAAAAACAATGATTATTTTTCAGCTCAAAAATACGTACATTGGCCTTCTTTTTTCTCATGATCTGTAGAACTGCTGAATAACTGAGTGAATAAACAAGGCTGAAATTAAGCGGGAAGAACTAAATATGTATTCTGCTTCAGTAGCTGTTTACAGAAAGTGGTCATTTCTTTCCTGTTTATAAAAGCTGATCACAAACACAAAACCCTCACTTCATGCACATTTTTAGAATGAATTATGTGTTTCCCTAAAGGACATAAGAAGTAGGAAAACAAGGTGCCATCATTAATTTGGAACACAATAAGTTCAGGGAAATTCATCTGTCCTAGTAAACTGAAAAGCCTTGCAAGCCCTATATTAAATGTCCAAACCTACTACCCAATAAGGTGAATGTGTATCTTGATTTTGTTCTCTGTGCCCAGCAGATTATATTCCGGTGTGAATAAAAATATTTTTTAGTAATAAAAATATTTATATGTTTATTTGTTCTGCAGTTTGTTGGAGTTCAGGCCACTTTGCAAGAAGATATGCTGTCTTTTAGAAGTTCTCTCTGGAATTTAAAGATGATACCAAGATTTCTGTGTAATTTCTGGGAAGCATCAGAATTTCTGTTTCATGCTCTATCTAGATTCAGGAATCTACATTTATGTTTTTTATTCAGATCACCCTCAGAAGTATTTGAAAATATGCATTATTGTGGATGGGATTTTTGATTAGTTTTCGAGGAAAAAAATAACTAAAAGTCTCCAGAATACTTGGTGGTGTAGGATACCTTTTAAAATCTGGCAATTTAAAGCTATTTCAACCAGAAAAATTAACAGTTTCCAAATGCCTTTAACACTGACTTGAGTAAGTCATTCAGTCTGATAATATATGACAAAGGTCAAAAATTTGACCTTACCTATTTAGGTAGAAAGGATCCCCAAGGGAAGGAAGAGGCAAAATATCATCCATTTTACTCCCTCCTTCTCTGGACTCAGCTGCTCTCACCAAAACTTCGAGCATAACTTCTCATTTCTGCAAAAGCAGACTATGACCATGCATATAATCATATAAGTCTAGCCTCTAAGAGGTATAGGGGCGTTTTAACTATGCCTTGAACTATTTTATTTATTTATTCATCCAATACAATATGCAGTCATTTGATTTTGTCCTTCTTCTTTTTAGGACTCAGATACACTTTCCATTTGGAGTGTTTTGGTTAAAACTGATGACTTTAATGCTATATCCACATGTGATGGCATACATTTTACAATAAGAAAGCACCAAATTTGAAACCAGAAGTCCCATTTGTCCTTGAGTAGTAGAAATGCAGCAAGAAAGAAAGATCCTATGACTGGATGAGCATAGGAAAAAGAAATAAGAAAGAGAGTAGGTGTTGCTGAAGTAAAGAAAATAGTAAATTCCTGAGACAAACTACATAATTTGGCAGTTTAAAGTATCACTGGAAATACTAATCTAAACTCACGTACAATTTTTTACAAGCCACAAATAACGCCATCACTTTATAGAAGCAAATGTAAAGCTCTCTTGCATAAACCCTGACCTTCTGAATTATTTATGGACATAAATATTACTGACAGTCAGCAAATGCAGCCTCAGAACATCTCTGTAACTCCGAAAATGGTGCTCACCATCTGTGGTATTTCAAGTTGACCTGTTGCTCCTGTAAAAAGCAATGTGCAAAACAGCACTCTGGTTTGTAAGGTTCTGCTGTCTTCACACACTTGACTTCGTCACGAGTTCTTAAAACAAGCTGCAATTTCAAACTGAACGGGGGGTACCAATCACTTATAAAACTTTGGTTATTTCCCCAAGGTATGTACATGTGCACATAGCCCTCACACTATGTATCCACTTCATTAATGTCTAATTGGAATCTATTGCTCAAATGTTGCTCTCCAGGTCTTTATTTTTTTTTTTTAATCTTATGCTCTTCAAATCTTGTACTCAGAAGAAAGCAATGTAGATATCAAATTAACATGATATGTTTATGTGAAGAACCAATATTCCTATTCTTTATGGGGTAGGAACATGGCAAAGCCATTCTGTATTTTCAGCAGTCCTTCTAGCAGAAGATGCAACGACAGCAGGGCAAAGACTCAGACTTTTCTGAGTGTGTCTTGACATCCAGTTGCCCCAACTAACCTCACTTCTGGCCTCAAAAGTTATTTTTACCCAAGTACCACTTTCCACACTTCTGCATTTGATCTGATGCTTGAAATGAGGACAAAGAAATCCAGCTTACATTAAAGTCACTAAGATAGTGCCTTTTTAAAAAGGCTAATGCTGCAGCAGCAAAGGCACACTACCACAAAAGTAGGCTACTGATACCAATTTACCATTCTGTTTCTTTCTATGGCAATTGTAGTTGGACCAATCTCCCTGGTGTTGCCTAAAGGCACCTTCATGTGACCAAAGAGTACCAACTACACTCTCTCCAGGAGACTGTGACTAGTTTCCTACTTGTTCACTGTGCACACAGATTTTTGACAGCCTGTCTTAGTCTTCTAATTTGGCTCAGTTGTGTGCTACAGCCTGCTGGCCCATGAACCTGTCCTTCACTGTCCTTCTTACAATTCTTCTGTGACCACTTTATGGCTTTTCCCTTGTGCTCGCCTCATTCTCAAATCTTTGTGTTCTTCATCATGTCTCAGAACCCAGGCTTACAATAAATAATATCTATCAATTGCAGTTCCCACATATCAGCAACACTTCTTGCAAGCTAAGTTATACCCCAACAAATCACTTTACAGGATCAAGGCACTAATTTTTAACTGAATGCCTACCAAATGTAACACCCTTCCCCATTTCTCTGAGGGGGCTGATTCACCTTTATAACTCTTCCTGTTATGGGCTTTCATTTACCATTCTGACATAATCTAGTGCCTCGCTGCATGTTGCTGATGTTTTTGTCAATGTGAAGAATGCGGTGCAATTGTTGCAGAAATTGTCTAAGAAACAGAGACCTTAATATGTACCATCTGTTTTACAAAAAAAAGCTCAATGTGGTAATGCATTTGCAATACCAGAAGCAATATCTCTAAGACATGAAATGAACATATGCTGTCTAAGAGCCTCCAGGCTGACATTGAAAAAGAGAAAAGATAGTACTTCAAGGCAAATATTGTCCCAATAGAAAGACTGCCAGAACCAATATGGCTCAGTCTGTTGACAGGTCTCTGGTGAACAACATCTTATAAAGACATGCACATTGCTATGGGTTGTACAGCTCTATGCCCCATTTTTTCAGCTTGGGAAAAAAAAGTAGAGAACACCTTCACTGTCACACTGGCTATTCTCCTGTTTCAGATCAACAGATGTTGTCAGATGAAGACATTCTATCCATTATTCTTTGATTAACTGTTGTTTTTGGGTTTTTTTAAGTGAAGACAATGAAACTCACACTAACTTCTTGTACTGAATTAAGTAAGCAGCTTGCTCAAAAGGAAAGGACTGAAAGTAGACTCTGCTTTCTACTGTATTTTTTTTCATTCCTAAATTAATACATTTTATGCATGAAGATATCTGTGATTCTGAAGTTAAAATGGCATTGAAGCTACAACAGCTAGTAATGAATTTTATACATACCAGAAGATAGAGTAAGTTTATTTTAAAGTCTGGTATCCTTAAAGGAAAGGATCTCAGTTATTATCCTGTCAGCCACAGTTTATACCAATATAATCTAAAATCTGTATTCTTTTCATAGAAGACATAAACAAAAAAATGATATGTTATAAAAATGGCTGTCTTTGGGTGCTTTTTTAAAAAAACTTCCATTATATATTAGAAAATATAATTATTTGATAAGTCACTTCCTCTAATTTCAGCTTAGACATCTGAATCCAGTCCTCCAAAGCCATTTTGGTTTGGGGAATTGAGAATTGATTAGGCACTTATTAAATATTTTATACACTAAAATTTGGGTTTGCAAGTAATTTTAACAACATGGGTGGGAGTGAATCTTTTGGAACTGATACACTCTACATGTGAATTTGATATTTTTATAATATCAAATCAATAATATAATTTATATTATATTATATTATATTAACTTTATATAATAATATGATGAATTAATATTATCTAAAATATATTAATATACATTAATGTATGCTATATCAATATATTATGTATTGATGTAATATACATTTATATGTATTATATATTAATATATATATATAAAATATATTAATATATACAATGATATAATATATACAATATATATATAATATATTATGTATGTGTGTGTGTGTAAATATATATATATATATATATAAATATCATATCAACACCGATTATAACGTAGAGGGCCCTAGCCAGATCTTGTTAGAGTTAATACCAGGGTTCTTTCAGCAATGTTTACTGAAAAACATAGTTTCAGAAAACATCTTGTTTCTTCTTTGGCTGCTCAGAGGTACTTAAAGATATCACTTGGTATGTGCATTAATCAGATGATCAAATTTTGTGGTTTTTGGTGTTGCTACCCATGTCATAGAAGCTATGCTATCTTAAAAGTGAAGGAACACAATGATAACATGGACCTGTGTTTGTAGACCAAGAACATATGTGATGGAATTTAATGCCTTCCCACCTAAAGATGTCTTCAACCATATTAAATTCTTTCAGGGAAATGAGGGTTCAGAAAATCCACAGAAAATCCGCAGCACTTCTGTGGATTTTATTAGATCCACAGGAGGGAGTCTTTTTGCTATAGATTGTAGATGCTACAGTCATGCTAAAGGAGCTTGTAAACAGTGCTTGAGGAAGCTGCCATTCTTTAGATCTCAGAAACTCTGCAGGAGGTAGCTCTTCCACTACAGATCTTAGAAGCACAGGCTATTCTAAGTACAGTATAATTCTAATTAACTACACCATCAATTATGTCAAACAAGGGCACAATCACTGACCTTTCACTAAAGGCAAAGCTATCAAAGCAGGTTTTTTAAACTGTGTAAGGGAGGAGAACCAAAGGAAGACCTGATATCACCATCTCTGGAGACCGTGATAGATACAGACATCATAGGAGGGGAGGAACCTGCTAGCTTCCTAGCTGTTTCACTGTCGTGTGGTAAATAGTGTGCCCTTTAATGGGAGGCTTCTTCCTCACAGATCTGTCTAAAGTTCTGCACATTCAAAACGTGAATAATCTCAAGACAAACATAGACAGTTTGTTCTATAAAGCTTTTCTTTACTATAATCATAAAATAAGCTAGCTTCAGATAAAAATCCTTCTTGAGAATGCAAAATTTCAACTAATAGCTGGAGAAAGCAAAACAAAAACATAGAAAACTACATTTGTTTACAAAAGAAACAAGCGCAAAAGGCTTTGTTACTCACCTAAGTCACAGCAGGATTAAATAAAATTATCATTACTTGTATGATTTATATATAAAAAAGCTACAGATAAACAAACAATGGTTAGCACTAAAAACTGTGTCAAGTTAAACACTGCTGTGGGACCTTTGGACACTATTTCAAGATCCATAACATTTAGCATGCTTTAAAATAATGAAACAATTATCCCAGCTTCAATATTTAGTACATTCAGCTGGAAGAGACTATGTCTTCCAATTGCATCTAGGGAAGTAGAGATTATTTGTTTAACCTGGATGCCTGCCTTTTAAACTTCTAAAGTAAGATAAAATGAATGATTGTTTGCCCTATGAGGAAGAGGCACAGCTCCACAAGCCAGCTCCACTGATCTTTGCCTTTGTCCTCCTCTATCTTATTCCCATAAATATCTGCTTTTCTGACTTCTTTATCTATATTTCTTAAAATAATGGAGAATGTCTTCAATTTCTCAGACAAGTTGACATCATCTTATCCTCTGTTTTGCCAAAACATCATATTGCACAACACAGTACAATCGCTGCTCAGAAATGCCTGAGTCTTTAACTGCAAATTTCATTATCACAAATAACCATGGTGTGCTTTTCATTTTCAGTAGAACTGGGAGTGTATGAGTGTGAGTCTGTTAGACTCAGAGAAAAGCAGGTTTTCTTTCAAAAGCTGAAAAAAGTTTTTAAAAAAAATTAAATAATAAATAAATAAATAAAGTAATAAATAAATTTTAAAAATAAAGGAAAGACTAGCATGAGAAAATGAAAAAGTACAAGTAGAGGAGGGACAGGCACTGATCTCTTCTCTCTGGTGCCCAGGGACAGGACCCAAGAGAATGGCTTGAAATTGTGTCAGAGGAGGTTTAGGATGATATTTACAAAAGGTTCCTCACCCTGTGAGTTTTTGGACACTGGAATAGGCTCCCCAGGGAAGTGGTCAAAGCACCAGTCTGTCAGAGTTCAAGAAACATTTCGACAATGCTCTCAGGCACAGGGTCTGATTCCTGGGGAGGATGCTGTGCAGGGCCAGGAGATGGATTTGACGGTCTTTGTGGGTCCTTTCCAGCTCAGTTGTCTCCGTCATTCTGCAAAAAGCAGGTTTATTTTGGAAAACTAGAACAAGAGTTAAAACGAGCCAGAAAGCATAAGTAAATAAAAAAATACATGTATTTTAAAAAGAAACGAAAAGCTAGCATAAGAAAGTAAGAAAGAAGGATGCCTGTCTGTCTAGACACCTCTTTAAACAAGGCAAACTAATAAGCAATTTGATGGCAAATATTCATTTGTACTAGAGGCTCATAGATAGGACTCTTTCCCGGAGAAAAATAAAGAATGAATGTGCAGATATATTACTTATGAACCTGTAAATGCTGAGTAACAGCATCCCTAGTAATTCTAGGACAGACTCTCTTGTGATCTTAAGGGAGCATCTACACTTACTGTTATGTGAGAAATATATTCCTGACAGTGAACACATGGCAGTGCTGGAAGAGATTGGTTAGCATAATTTAAAATAAAGCTCCTCCAAACAGTGTTCTTGATATTGACAGCTAAGACTTTCTCTAGTATGTGGTTACATAGGGAAGAGTAGAAGTTAATAAATGCATTG
>VRYO01001878.1:1391806-1439968 GCA_009812075.1 Sialia sialis
GGAAGGGAAGGGAAGGGAAGGGAAGGGAAGGGAAGGGAAGGCTGTGTATGGTTTTTAAATGAAAATCTGACTGTCCAAGAAAACACACAACTGAAAATTTTTTCTTATGTGAAAATTAAATTTTGAAGATAATTTTCTTCAGATTTTCCCGTGATGAACTGAACTTTTGTTCTTCAACATCTGAATTTTATTATTTGTGATAATGATCACTGCTGAGCCTGTAGGAAGATTTAGATCAACTGAGACAGCAAGCAAAACCTGAACCTTGAACCACCTTCAAGATGTGCTACCTAGTAGTTTTTATAAAATAGCTCATTTTGAAATTATTTTTGTTTTGCTTTCCCCATTCAAGAATAGCTGAAGAAAAATGAGTTTATGTTGTTTCTGATTTCTAGCAAGGTAGTTGACACATTCCTATTTATTGTGTCTGGCCAGAATACAGTAGCTGATGTTCGTTCCATCACTGAGTACATGTGACTTGTACAATGAACTGTAGTGGGTCAAATACTGGTGACTAATAACCCTAATAAGACTTATTCTATGTTGAAGCTAACAAATCCTTTATCAGTACTTCAACCATTCTGCTTACATGGCCTCATTGTTGAGATTATGCTTTTCAACTATGGGAACTAATCCCTTTCATATACAATTTTAGCAAGAAGCTTATGAAATGTGTATTAAAGCATATTGACTTGTCCAACAATAAAAAGTACAATTAGGCTTCCAACACAGAGCATTACTAATTTGCATAAAAACCTCTCTAACCCATTCCTTTTACTGCATAATATAACCAAGAGGTTACATTCTGTACCACGCACCAGTAATTTACTGCAAAATCAGTAGATAGCTGTACCTGTGTAATGGTGTTCACTTTCTTTGTGCAAATCTTTTAAAAGTGAATTGACATGCCGAATGTATCAATAGGAAATAATATAAAAGATCATTACGCTGAATGACCAAGTACAATGGGTTCCTTTGATAATATCCCATAATGCAATAACTCAAGACTTACTTATTGAGAGTACCTATCCTGATAGAGTCATGTGTAGGGTCACACTATAGACTCAGTTTTATCATACTTTGCAGTTGCAAGAGCTCATTTTCATAATGTACTATTTAAGCAAGAAGCTTATAAGACCTGTAGAAGAGTAATAATGACCAGTCTATGCATAAAAATGTATAAATAGTTAGACTCCCAACACTAAGAATTTCCATCTAAGAAGATTACTTAATATCCCTTTTGCAAAATCTCTCATTTCCATAACCAAATAGGTGCTATTGTCTATCCACTCTCCAAGTACTACAAGTCTTTGTAGCACTACAGGAATTTCTCTTCAATGTGTACTCTGGAAGATATTAAATTAGAATTTGAATGTACATGCAACCAATAAATAATAGTAAGACATGAATCATATGGCGTTCAGACTGCCTAGAAGTAGCTGAAAGAAAATCAAAAGAACATACTGCTTGTCATTAAGTGCTTTTACCAACAGAGAACACAGAAATTCCTCATGGCTAAAGATAATTAGCCTTCCCTTCACTTGCTTAATAAAGAACAGTATTTCCTTACCAAGGTAACACAAGCTGACATTGCCTCAGGTCACTTCAGGGCATGTCATATCTCGTAACACAACATAAACTGACGTAACCTGATCCAACAGGCCATGTGCCTGTTGCTTATTTGTAGAAAATATTACTTTTTTGGAAGAGACAGCATAACATGACAGACAAAAACCACATTAAGTCTACCTTTTAGTCCAAAGATTTCTGTGTTCACAATTAACTTGGAGTTTAGTCCAAATCACGAAGAATAGCAACAATTTTCTATTCAATTATTCTGCGTTGCCTAGACTAGAAAGGTAATTTCTGAAGGTACCTTTTAGACTAACTATCTTTAATTAGCAAAGGATAAGTTTACAGAAAGTGAAAATATGCCCTGTGAAATGACCCTACCTAAAACCAACAAAGAAAGATCTAAACTCATCAAGATGTTGTGACCACTACTCCCTCCATTTTTCCAGTTCTCAGAAACAGTTTGTTTATGTAAAGATCAGAACAATCCTTCAAGATGATACATATGATTATTGCTGACATATATGATTATTACATGATGTATTATTTTTTAAAGAACGATAGTGAATTGCAGTCCAAATTTTAAATATACTTTTTTATTCTTTATTAAACCAGAGAAAAACTAAACTATAACAAAAACTTAAAATTGACATATTACCAAACAAACAATTACTTTTTAAAATATCTAATCTGAGCTGTCAGCATAAAGTGATCTTGTTTAAAAAAAACAAACCCATCCTTCTAAGTAACTTAAGGTGTCACTTTTGAAACCTTAATCCTACTGAACTCTTTGCTGAAATAAACACCAACAGCTAAGGAAACTATTTTTATCAATTGCAAGAGAAAAATAAACTAACATTACTCCAAATTAACAAGAATCCTAATTAAATTTTAACAGTGTTTGAAAGGTTTGCTGTGCTAATTAGATAAACTTGTATAAATTTCTCTCACATTCACACATGATGAAGCACCAAATATAACAAAGAGAAACTCATCCCAGCCATCAGATGTGATCTTCCTTTAATTGATTTTTACATCATGCAAATCCCAACAAGTTTAATCAAGAAAGGAAAAAAAAAAGGAAAGCTAGATGCTGCCTTTCCGTAAATGTGTTAGTTTGGAAACATATCAAAGAAACAAGAAATTACCATGTAATTTTATTATTTTGGCTTTACTCTTTCAAAACTTCATCCAATTTTTTACAATCATTTCAGATGTGTTTTTCAAATTCTTTCTTTCTTTTTTTCTCTATTTTATTCTTTTGTTCTTTTTTTTCTTCCTTTTCACTGTCGAATACCTGTTTGGGAACTGTTATTGTTACAAACAACTATGCAGAATATTCAAGTTCAAGATCTATGATGTATGTTCATTTTAAAAATCCATATTTATTACAGTTTTGTTTCACCACTCTTTTTATATGCACATTATATACATTTATGCAAGCATTGTAAATTAAATAAAGAACACCTATAAAATAATATTTTACAGAAACTGAGATTCCCAGGAGAAGAAAACTCTTGTTGGGCATCTTAAATCCATTCTTGTAATCTGCCATTGGCAAGTAGAAATGAGTAGAAGTGAGATAAGAAGAGGTATCAAATTAGAGGGCTATTTTTAAAGTATGGGTCTCTTTCAGCCTCACAGTCTGTTCAAAAATCAGTGCTTAAAAGTATAAGAACAACTGAAAATGCTAGATCTGAATGCTTTTTATATGTGAAGCAAATTCCCATTACTGGATCTGAGGACCTAATCTGATAAATCTGTGATTTGGGCCTGAACTTTGCATCCTAGGCATGTTTAGTTTAGAAACGTTAAATTAGTTTTAATCCTCAGCAGTGAAAACCTGCCACAATTCTGTGCTGGTAGTGATATACAAAGGCATGAGCAATACAATCACCTCAGAGGAAATGTTGCTTTACTATTTCCCCTCAGTTTGACCCTTGCTAGCATGCATGAATCAAATCAAGAGCTTGAAGATTTTGCAGACCTGTATTAACATATTTGCAAAGCTCAGTTGGATTTTCACAAAGAAAGCAGGTATGGAAAAAATTCTTTGTTGTTTATGGAAAGTCTGATAAACATGTGATCAACACCTGGATTTTAAAGGGATTCTATTACTTGATCAATAAAGGTACAGTAGATACCTTCTGAGAATACAAATAATAAAACAAGGTGATAGCCACAAAAATAGCTGCCCTGTGCTTTTCTTTACCTCTTTGATTTTGTTTAATGACAATGAATCAACTTTTAAGAACATAAGATAACAATAACAGACTTAAAAGAAAAAATCCTTATAAAATATGCATTAAAACAAGGGAACATATATATCATGAAGCATATGTTTTCCTAATAAATTTTATACTTTTAAAATCCTATTGGTGAATGCATTTTCATATGACAGTGTTTTGCATCCTGGAAATGCCAGATGAAATTGCTGTATGCAAATGATATGAAATTAATGCCCAATTTCTGTACATCCCACTGACCTCTGCTGGGTTAATGAGAAAAAATTCTGTCCTTTAAGCATAAAATATTGCTTTTTAATACAGAAAAATACATGCAAAAGAAATTGCACTTAAATAGAATTGGATTCCTGCTAGCTTTTCTGCCAGTATACATTAGAAGAAAGGCAAAAGGTATCTCCCTTCTAACACAGAACTCAGTAATCAGGAGATGCATTGGCATAGCAGCCCTTTTGCAATCACTGGACCGTCATCCCTATTGAGCTTGTAGAGTGAATTGGAATTACTTTTATTTGCTCTGAAGTACATAGTAAATATAACACTGCCACAGGAATGTATGGGCCCAGGTGAGATAACAACGTGGCTGATCAGACTTGTAGGTAAGCTTTTTATATCATAGAATGATAAAATGGTTTTGGATGAGAGGTACATTAAAGACCACCCAGTTTCAATATCTCTGCCATAGGCAGGGACAATTTCCACCAGATCAGGTTGCTCAAAGCCCCATCCAGCTTAGCCTTGAACATTTCCAGGAATGGAACATCTGCAACTACTCTGGGTAACTTGTTCCTGTATCTGACCACTCTCACAATAAAAACATTTCTTCTTAACATCTAATCTTACTCTACTCTCTTTTAGTTTAAATATACCAGCCATCATGTTTCAAGACTGGTCAGACCAACTGCCTTGTGACATGAAATACTTTCCATTGAAGAAGCAAAGGAAGACTAGCTACATTTTATATATTTATCTTCTAAAGTTCTGATGACAGGTAAAACCAATCCCATTCCAAAAGTCAAGACTGTGGGGCTTTCTTTTCACTTATGCCAACGAATGCAAGCCATTTACCACCCCTGGCTTCCAACCAGCCAAATCTAGGAGCATACTGGAGAATGCTCTAGCTTTGCTACAGTAACTTTTCTGTGAGAAATGACAAAAGGATTCTGTATTGAGGTTTGACTCTTCCTAAATAGACAAGTTGTGAAAGCTTTCCAGGAATTACAATGCTACATCTACAGAGGGTGAGATGTGGTCGGAAGTTCTTGTAAACAGCAATAGTTTATATCTTAAGGTGATGAAAGGTGTCATGATTCCAACTTCCCTTGGACAAAACCAGCAGAATTTTAAATTTTAAGTAGCACAGACCTCTGAGATCATCAAGTCCAACTTTTAACAGAACACTACCATGTCAACCAGACCATGGCACTAAGTGCCACATCCATCCATCCATCCATTCATCCATTCATCCACATTCCTTAAACACCTCCAAGGATGGTGACTCCACCACCTCCCTGGGCATCCCATTCCAATGCCCAATTACCCTCTCTTCCTAATGTCCAACTAAACCTTTCCAGTGCAGCTTAACACTGTCCTGTTGACCAATCACTAGTTGCCTGGAGGAAGAGGCTGACCCCAGCTGGCCCAAATCACTTTTCAGGTGGTTGTAAAGAATGATAAGCTCTCCCCTGAGCCTCCTTTTCTCCAGGCTAAGCACCCCCAAACTCCCTCAGCAGCTCCTTATAGGACATGTGCTCCAGACCCTTCATCAGCCTTGTCCTTCCTGAACTGAGGGTCTCACAACTGGATACAGTTGCATTGCACCTCAAAGTACACTTGCACCAGACTTTGAAATCTTATGGTCTGATACTGCCACATGCCAGTGTGCTCTTTTCCCACTGACTATATTGATAAAAGAATTCAGAATTAGACCTTTGGACTTTGCATTCTTTACCTGACATGTATCCATCTGAAACAATGGCTAACTTGAAAAATCTCTGTTTTGTGGAAAGAAAAAGAAAACTAATTTTATTCTCTGCTATTAAATTAAAAATATCTTTCACTTTTACTATATACATCAAGATGCCAAGTAACATATCTTTGTGAGCAGAACGTTTGAATTAAGCAGCTTTTGACAAAGAAACTGTACACTTGCCAAAGGAACAGTGATTTTTATTTCATGCTTAAAGAAGGGTTTATAGACTGAAGTAAACTTGGAATAAGAAAAACTTAATGGTTAAAAGATGTAGCTTGCTTTGGAGAAAGAATAAATGTAATTGTTATGGGCTTGGTTTTATTACATGTCTTCTTAAAAGAATCAAAAAGTCCTTGCTTTCAAAAACTTCATTTTTCAGATTTTGTCGCTTGCTCCTGTTATAGACATACTTATATTTATATGCAGGACATTGTAAGAAGGAATATAACATATTTAAAGAAAGAGAAATTAATGGCATTGTCAACTCTGGATCTAAAAATGTTATTAAAGTCTTCTGCAAACTGCTATTTTTGTTAAAAACAATTGAAGTTTAAAGATTTTTTTATAGTTCTTTCACTTACATTCTCACTTCTGAGCCTATATATACCTAAGCTGACAAACTCAATCTTTTCATACCTGGAGGATCACTTTTTAGAAAAGAAAGATGACATTCCTACACACTACTTTTATTTTTTTTTAGGATGTGGTGCCAAAACAGAAAACACGATGAATTTTGAGGTTTACCACAATGAAATCTGGTTAAAACATATCTATGCTAATACTACTTCTACTACTATATACATGGTAGTTTATGCCTGATAAGCCATGCGGCAAGTCCATGCTTCTCTGGACTGAAAACTGTTGAAGTATATGTACCATAATAACACGTATGGCTTTGCAAATGTTTTCTGTCTTTTATGCTCAATTATGATTTATCCTGAGCACTCCATTCTCTTCCTTCTTGGAAGAAACATGAAATGTATACCCCCTTAGATATCACATATACCAGACCTAAATTAGGAACAAAAGCTTCTTAAAGAATCACCTGCAGAATATTTATTTTTCTGTACACAGGGACAGTGATCACTTCTCAAGTTTGTACGTGATTAAGGACTTGAAATCAACAAAATATTTTTTGTATTCCGTATTTTTGAAAACAGTTATTAAGTCTCTTGTGTGCTTATTGTGTCTGTAAAAGATAGATGAGAAATGTCTCTGTCTTCCAGAGGCATTGGTAATGTAACACTAGGTAGACAAAGTTTGGTCTGAATTTTTATGTTTGAGATATTTATCTTTTCTTCATTCAGGAAAGCAAAATAAACTTCTAGCCACATCAGCTATAATTTAATAAAATGGGGTGTGTGTTGGGAATGATAGCTTGTATGCTTAAATAAATCAGTTATTTAATCAAAAAGCCTGGAATTAAATATGAGTTGAAGGCCACCTTACATATGGATTCAGGACTGGAATATCTCAAAACTTGGTCAGAATGAGCTACAATTTTAAAAAAGGGAGATGAGGCAAGGAAGGAACATGAGATCTATGAGTTTCCTACTGGGACAACCAAAGTTTTCAGCAGATGGAGAGGCCAAAGAAAAAATGTTGAGGGATAATAGATAACTCACATTCTTGAACAAATTCTACAGTGAAAACATGACTTGATAAGAAAAGTCAGAAATATATCAGTCTAAGAGTCCATCCACCCTTCCCAGAGTTTGTACACAGGAAAATTATTGTGGGACTCAGTTTAGAGAGGTCCTGAGAGTGTGTGAGCCTCTGTTCAGATGGGCAAATTGCAGTAATCTCACGCGTATAAGGCGCACCTTTTTGACTGAAGTTTCGAGCCTACCCCAGAAGTGTGCCTTATCACCCAGTGTGCCTTATATATGGACAAATTCCAGCGAATTGCCAACCCAAAAGTGCGAGCTGGGTAGGTGGGGAGCTGCCATGGAGCCGCTGCCGGGCAGGCGGTGAGCCTGAGCTGCTGGTGAGTGAGTGGTGATCTGCCACCACTATCGAGCAGTGAGGCCTGGCGTTTTCAGCCAGCGAGGCTCGGCGCTTTGGAGCGGTGCAGGGAGCCGCTTTCGAGTGGCACAGGGAGCTGCAGCAGCTGGCGCTGGGGGCGGGAGTGCCGGGGCCCGCGGCACGGGGAGGGCGCCTGGGGCTGCATTTAAAGGCTACGCCAGTCTGTGAAAACAGTTTGCAAACTGAGCACCTGACAGCAAATCCCACGATCACGTGATTCTGTTACTAACTTGTTACTCTGTTGCACATGGATACTTGTTTCCAAAAAAAAAAAGAGTCCACCTTATAGGCCGGTACGTGTTTTATATGGACAAATTCCATTAACTTCTCGGCTACCCAGAAGTGCGCCTTAAAACCCGGTGCACCTAATAAATGTGAAATTACTGCAATCTCTCTATGGTAAGGGAGAACTGCTAAGGAACAAAACAATAAAGTGACTCCAGAGTTTTATTCTAAACCTTCTGACGAAACCTCTCTGAATGTGATAAATGTATATGGATTCTTCTAATTACAGATCTGGATTAAAGCTAAGACACTTAGAGAATATGTCTCTCTTTCATAAGGTTTCCAAGGTTTTCCTATAATAATCAATTACCATAATGAGTTTTTTTAAAGCTGCCATTTGTCACTTTCTTAAAATATATAAACTACCCAGTATAAAGACAAATAGCTAGAGCCAGCCTACCCTGAGGTCCTCTACCAAAGATGTCCATTAAATCAAAATCAAGTGGGAAACCTGTTAGATTTTACTTCGAAGTCAATCCTGCTTGTGCTAAATAAAATATGCCCTAAACAAGTGTAATTTTATGGCAAGAAGCATTGTCTTCCTGAGAGATCTTTTAAAAATATTTTAGTCTTAATCCTAGAAATTGAAGGAAGAATAATATGTAACTACAGAAATCTGATACCTGTGTATCAGGGGAAATAATAAACTATACCTCTTTAGTTCTGATGATATTTTGGTATCTGCCAAAGTTCTGACAACATTGACCCAGCAGGTTCCTTTGCCAGACTGATTCTGCTTAGGACACAACTGTAGGATATTCCAAGTAAGTAATCTAGAGATATTCTTAACATGCATACTTGAGGTTTTTAAATCATTCCTGGATCTCTGCTCAGACATGTTTTATTGCATGTGTAGGCTCTTGAATCTTGGCAAATTTACACCTTGTAAAAGTGGCAGTTCAACAACCCAAACAAAACACAGAGTTGCAACAATACTTTGCAAAACACAGTTTTTGATTTGTTGCTGGCAGTCCTGGCATAAATGGATAGTTAGGTCAGAAGACCCCCTCTAGGTTTCTGTGAGAAGTAATTTATGACACACTCATATTTTTTGTAAAAATAAAATAATTAAATTTCATTTTAATTTTTTTTCTATGAAGAATGTATTCAAACAATAAGATATCTCTTCAAACATGATACTGGTTATGTTTCACATCTGAGCTGATGCCAACCAAATAAATATGAAATAATTACAGATGAACAAACAAGTATTTAAGCTCATAAATACTTACTGAAAATTTATACTGAGGACGTTCAGAAAAAGGCAGCTGACAGGTGTTTCTAAAAGTCTGTAGGTAATGACAATAGTTGAAATAAGACTGAATAATTTTTAGCAATCTATTTAATAAATTCAATTTTAAAATAATTTAAAAAGTCATTATTTAGCTAGAGAGAAATAGTATGAAAAGAGAAATTAATAAACTTTCAGGAGAATGTATTTCTTCTAAGCATTTTAAGGTATATGAGTGTTGTTTTCAGTCTATGAAAAACAATGAGAATTTTGTGAGGATACTTGAATGCTATTAGCTCAGGAAATGCCTGCTCTCTACTTGGTTCTGGAGGTTCTTTTCCCTCTTGCTCATTCAGGAGCACTTTGGATCTACTTAGCTGGACTCAGATGACTCAAAATCCTGCAGGAATGGTGGCCACCTTCTAGTGGAGGGCATTTTCAGAGCCATGCACCTGAGTAGGCTATCAGATGAGCAAGACAATGAAAAAGCCAAGGGATTGTTTGCAGAATGTTGGGATAATTTGCAGCAATCCCAGAATTTCTTCTGAAAAAACGTTATACTGATAGAAAAGCATATCAGAGGAGTTTTGCTGATCCCATTCTCCTTTCTCAACTGAAGACAAATCTATTCTTTCAAATGTACAAATGACTTTGGCTCGTCAGACAGTCCTAAAACAGAATCTGCATTTCAGTTGTGTATCCAGTCTGTTTTGGTAGATCTGAGGCTTTTGTCACCTGTAGTTGAATATTTTGCAATTCTAAGGTGTTATTTTTCATCTAGTTCAAAGAATTCTGTACTAAGTACACCCTTTCTTTAGATGACTGTTAAGTCATATGTCTCATTACCTTGTGTACACATGTAATACATAGAGAGGCTTCTGCTCTTGAGCAAAAATTATCTTCCCTTTATGAATTTACTTATCCAAGAAGTTTATTCTGCTGTAATTTGATCCTTGGACAGCACTGAACTGTCTGGTGGTTTTTTGGTGGTATACAGTGCTTGAAAACTGACATAAAAGCCCAATTTTTAATTTATTTATTTATTTTTAATGACAGAGTGACATTTCAAATGCTGAAGGACTAAGTCATTTGTCTTAGGTGAGAGTGAGCACACGCACTCTGGGCTCACTGTTGAAGTTGTGCATGTATTCAACATCAAGCCCAAAGAAAAGCTTACCCTGGCCTCATCTAGCCTGTCCCAAAACTGCTGCTGAATGATGACTGTCAGCAATCTCCTACCTGCCTTCTGCTCTAGTCAAAACTTATTTGTTCTTCCTAGTTTATAAGTACCAGAAGTTACTATTCCCCCCATATTTTTATTCCTGAATTCATTCCTGAATCCTTCTACTGCCCTTGATTAATGTCTGTGGAGAATAAAACAGGGGTAATTCCTAGAAGAGGGCGACTGTAAAAAATCTGAACTGTAGGGATGTTTACTCAAAGTTACAGCTCATTTGTGTAAGTCCATTTACAGGGTTCAAATTAACTGAGAATGAAAATTAAAATATCACTATAATACACATATTCAGAACATTCCTAACCCCATAGTTTTCTTGAATATGTACAAAACAATAACTTTTAGTACCTTTGAAATGTCCTTTCATCTGCCACCTGAATGCACCCAGGGGTTTGGGTGCCATGTAGCTTACGCCCAACTCCTTATGGTGTTCACAAACTCTATATTTCCCATACCATGTCCAGGCCTTCACCCAATAAGGCAATATTTGCATGATTAAATTTGACATTCCTGGACATTGAAACTCAATAATCATATTGTTAAATTGTTTGGCTGGACTCAGCACAGTTTTGGTCCTGACCAGCTAGACTTTGGTTTTGAAAACCTTTGCCAGGCACAGTTAGAGAGCTTCTGCTATGAATCTTCTGCTCCAAGAGCAGCTAAACATCATTGCTGTCTTAGGTTTTTTGTATTAAATTAAATTTTGTATTACATTTTGGGGATATATAAAAAAAACCCTCCTCAGAACAAAAAAAAATTGGAATACAGGCCTGCTGTACATATATAATTATGAATAGAGAATATATATGTTATTATACATTGTTAATTAAAGGATTTATGATCAGTTACTCTCTCTACCATCATCTTCCTATGTGGCCTTTCCTAAACCAATTAATGTCCCTGAACCTGAGCTGAATTATAGGATGCATATTTCACAAAGTAGCAGTGAAGTTAAATACATTACAAATTTGGAGGTCATTCGATAAGATTAGCCAAGTAATTTACATACAAAAAGAAGGAAATAACCCTCTCTTTTAGTATAATGAGCTCCTGTTGACACATGTTATGGTATCTACTCGCCACTACAATGCTTAGGTGTCCCTGGACGTTTTGGCATTAAGAATATAGATTAATCTTTGACAGCAAAAGAATTGATAAAGTTTTGATTTTAGTTTGCTGAATTTTTTTCAGTTAAATATTTCATTTTCACTGAATTGTGTTTTCATATGAGAGAAACAAAGAAGTGATGTGAAATAAATAGGTTCCTCTGTAGAACTGAATGGAAATTAACCACAAGAAAAGGAATTTGTAAACCATCTGCCCTTCTATGTAGTTGAAATACTCTCAGAAAATAATATCACAGATAAATGAGAGAAGGGGCTGGAAAGGAAATGAGAATTTATCAAGACCCCAAATTTGCATTGTTATGTATTAAAAGATCAGGAGAATAAATTACCAAATGAAAAAAACAAAAACAACAACAACAACAACAAAAACAAAGAAAAAAAAGCTCCAAACCAAAACCAAAACCAAAAAAAAAAAAAAAATCCACACAAAAAAAAGCAGTTAAGGGACTTCCTTGATGAGGAGAACATATAGAAAGAAGAAAGCTATGAAAACTAAAGTAGAAGAGGATTTCAGATTTTAAAAGTCATTTTTAATGATATGTCATTACTTACTTAGATGAGTTCTGTTACATAACCTAAAAAAAATAAGTACTGATCCATGCTCTTACATCAACAATATGAAAGAATATATTTAATAACTTCAAAAATAATAACTAATACATTGTAATAATATAAATAATATAAGATAAATAATATTAAATAATATAAAATAAATGATAATAATAATATATAGAAAACAGATAAAATAATGTAATAAAACAGGAAACATTGCCAATTACACTGATATGAAAATTTCTGTGAAAAACATGGCGGGTAAGCCTCCGTCACATTCTAAATAAGAGATGATAGAGAAGTCAGCTTCAAAACAGAAAAGCAACATCATTAAAAAGATCAAAACCAGGTATTTAAAATAAAAAAACCGTTCAGTGGCTTTCAGAGATAGACCTTGTATTGGCTTTGTAATTGCAGTAGGTGAGTATGCAGATATTAACCTGAAAGTCTGCTTTCAAGCCTTAATGGAAACTCATTTCAAGGGTTCAGCTCGGCATGACAAGCTTGTCATAAGGAAAAGCAACCAAAGACAATTGAATGTGATACTGACTACATCATTGCCTCGTATACTGATGGTTACAGGTACTGCCTGCCTTATGCTTTCTAGCTTAGTTTCCTTTAGCTTGGGAATCTTCTTGATTGGAATTGGAGGGGACAGGAAGAGCATGTGGGTAGCTGTATGCACAGAAACAGTTGCTCAATTCAGTATTTTCATATAGTCAGGAATAAGACTGTGTTTATCATAGACAATTAAATACAAGGGCATCACATTCCATAAGGAAAAAGGAATTCTTATGGATATGCAAAACTGCAGGCAAAATAAGACTGCAATAGCTGTTACAGCCCTACACAGGAAAGCCATGCAGTTGTGACGTATCTTAGGGTTAATGACTGCAAGTTCAATATGCATTTGAGAAGAAGTAAATGAAGGTATTCTACAGAATAAAATATGTTCTTTGTCAATGACTTATACAGAACACTGGGCTTACAGAAAAAGCATTGGTCCAGATAAATAACTTCTTTATTTATGTCAAGAATTTTTAAAATGCTACATTTAATTTTAATATCATGATGAGAAGTATTTCTCCTTCGTGATAGGCCTCATTACACTACACTGAGTATAGTGTTTGCCTTATTTAACAATTTTTATCAATCATTTAACAATGGATAATGCACTCAATGTCGATAGAAATACAAGCAACAAAGGCACAAGGGTACAATCGACTAGGAAAAACAATTTCTCTCTCAGAGCATGGAAGTACTATTGCAGTGAAACAAGAAAAATGTGGCCATTAAATGAAATATCTCAAGATGGTGAGAGGAATCTTACTGAATTATGATTTTTATATCATGAAAATTCTTAATCTTTATGACCTTTGTTTTGCACTAACTTCTACTTTCTATTCTAAGGAAATGTGGGTGTGGCTAACATTTCTGTTCATAAATAGGCCAGTCACAGTTTATGAGAACTTGCATGCATCTCAATTGAGAAGAATTTAAGGTATAGTGTAATATATATACATCTCTCAACAAGACACTTTAAACCCAAAACTCCAAACTGATTAATTCAACACCACAGCTAATGACACATCTAAAATTCTTCAATTTCTCCAGCATATATATAAAAATATTAATTATTATCTCTATATATACACACTAATAATTATGAGGAATTTACTCATATGCTTCTTCATTTAAAGAAATAAGATGTTAAAATCTCTTCTTTTGTCTAAGAGAGAACTACAATAAGCATAAAGATTTCATATGATGCCACTCTGCTCTTGCTGCAAGTTGCTGAGGACATCAATGCATAATGGAAGTATTTGAGTTATGATGTCTGTCAATCAACTAAGCTGTTCATAAAATTGTTTTCCTAGAGCTTCTTTAGCTTTGCAAAGTCAAAATATTAAGAAGATATCATCAGTCCTTTAAATGTCTGTGCTCTAAAAATTCTGGATTGTGTTTATCTCAACAACCATAAAAACCCACAATGACTTGTCTGTTAAGCAGTTATGGTTCCGTATGAATAATAAAAAATTATATAAATATTCAGAAGCGATCTACTCTGGCAAATGGAATATTTTTGTTTTCCATTAGCCCTTTTAAACTAATTAATGAATTAATGAGTGAAAAGAAGCAATATCAGACCTCAGTAGACTGAAGTGAGGTCACTCTGGTGCCATTTTCAATTAATGTTAGCATTTCATATGCACTACATACTATTGAATGATGACTCTGTGTGTTGAGACTATTTCATAGCTGGAACAAGGGACCAAGGACCTGGTGCTGGGCTGGTTCAGTTCTTTGTTATTCCACTGACTCACCTTGTCTCCTCAAGTGAGCCACCAAAGGTGGTAGCTGCTTGAAGTGAACCTACTTGGAGGAGTGATATGGGGTGTAATTAAATAAAAGCATTAAACACCACCATTTAACTTATGAAAGCAGCAATATATAAAACAAATATTTTTTTTTATTTTCATTCTGCCTGTAAAGAGACCATCATATTTGGAAGCCTGTTGATGTTTGTTTTTTTTAATGGAACTACTGATAGCCAACACTACTAGCATGCCATGTGGAAGAATTACTAGAGAAAAAATTGTTTGTGTAGCTAAGCAATAAGAGAGGTTTCTCTGTGGCAATTTTTCAAAACGTTGCATGGGGTTTTAACTATGTGACTCCTATTGACTTAAATGGGAGTCATGCAGCTAAAAAAGCATACAACACTTTGAAAATGTATGCCTAAGTGTTTTGTCAATAATCATATGTAAGTAATAAAATGGGATTCATTTTTTTCTGCTCAAGACATATAAACATTATGTTTATATCAGCATAATTACTGACTTTCTGTAGCTTGATAGCTAGTCTTTAGTCATACTGTAATTGGCATCCTGATCACATAATGTCATTTTAATGTGTTCTTCAGAACACATATTACATTATTAGATTCTTGCTGTGAAAGAAGTACGGAACAACTACATCATAAAAAACTGCAACAATGCTAACTCAAAAAGTCATTCCCCATTCAAAATGCAATGCAGATTAGTGTCTGAGTAATAATTTTCCATAAATATTTTCAAATTGTGAACACAGCTAATTTCTGGGGGGAAAAAAATGGATTCGCTGCGTACTGCCTCTACACTGAGAAAAAGAACATATGGAAAGGCCTTGAAAGGATTATTTCAGGCAGTCAGAAGGGAAGAAAACTGTTCCCCCACTAATTGTCAGCTTATGAAATATTTCCATACCAAAAGTCTTCTGTATTCCGGTTGGATAGTAGCAGCCAACTATTTGAAAAAGTCCAGGTTTAGTGGTATGTCTCATTAGCTGTAGCCTTTATTCACACCTCTGTTAACTGGCTGGTGCCCTTATCCTTCCTTCAGCAATTTGGAGAGGATAGACAAGCCAAATGCTGGGACTTGTAAAATGGATTATTCTTTTCATTGTTATTGAGGAACAATTGTTCCTCAATACTCAGGCTGCTATTTCTCATTGATTGCAAAGCAAATCCCGAGCTTAATCTGACTCTCAAGATATTAAAGATAATTTGCAAAAAAAAAGAAAAAAAAATACTGCACTGATGAATTCATGACATGTAAAGAATATTTGAAAAGAACAGGACTAAAAGAGACTGAGAGAGGACATAGCTATTGTAATGTGTTTAAAGCAGACACATGGAGGAAATTCTGGGAAGATACTAGCTCAAAGGAGCTATGAGAGGAGAGGATAAACTATTTCCCTCTTTAACAACACCAGGTATGGAGTGATTACAATATTTTAAGATATTATCACAAAATAGACACAACTTTTATTTAGCCTATTATGTAGTTTTGCAAGCATAAAATATGAATCCTTAGAAATGGGAAGTCAGAAGAGGAATTACAAACTTAGCCAGGAAGTTCTGCAAAATGTGTTAGCCTTGACCTTCCATTATAATCTGCTTCTGCTGAACAGAAGCTGCCAATTGTGTTGTTATGTGGTGATTTTACCAGGCAGACAAACATCTCCTAGAAAATACAAGATCATCACAGGAAGTTTATTGTACTGAAAAGGCTTGATAGTTTACATGGCCTTTCTTGGGAGCTCACATAATGTCTTAGCACTTTATAAAAACAACATTCTGAAGAATAATCAGAAGAATAGGCCTGATCTTTTTTGCAGTATATCGGGTGGACTATTACAGTTTATGAATCTTGCAGTTGTCTGAAAGATGAGAGATGGTTGTAGTCAGCACCTGTGTTTTTACATCCTAGAGAGATTGTGAAAGCCTCAACAGTTGCAGTAAGAAATTATGTTAACAAAGATGTTCGTAAATATTTGTTGTTGTTTATAATATTTGATGATATTTTGATTCTAAGTCATTGAAAACCTCATGAATTTCAACAAGAGCAACTATAAGGTCTGTGTATGGGAAAACGTAATCCAGGAGTACAGCACTGGCTGAGATTTACCTGGGTGGAGAGCAGCTCTGTGGAAAGGGACCCAGGGATGCAGGTGAACAACATGCCCTGTAGAGTGGACAGTGTGCTGCTGCTGTGGCAAAGAAGTCAAGAGAATGGTGGGCTGCAAAATAATAATGTAAGCTTATATTAAACAACATGAAATTCTGGAATCATATATCACAATGATAAAATAGAAGATGGATTTGCTAAAAGTTAGCCACATCAGCTGAGAATTTATTTGCTTTCTTCCTGGAATATCTGCACTGCTGTTAGTGACTGCTGGTCTTGAGGACCCACCTGGGTTAAATTGAAACCTCTTCAAGTGGAAATATCAATATGCAGCCATGGTCACATGGAATTTGGTTTAACCATCTGAGGACTTAATTTGCTTCTCCAGCAGTTTCTGCAGCCCATACTCAGCTCCTTGATGCTGAAAATATCCTGCCACTAGTACTTTTGCTGTCTAGTGTGAAGCTTATTCTAACCGCAGCCACAGAAGACCCAGTAGAGTGCTTATGAAAACAGATTAACCAGAAAGATTCTGAGAGTGTATTCAGATGCTACAAACCAGCACAGAAGAGAGCAATTGCAATGTAAATTATTATAAAACACCCAACTTGAAGAGGCTGCAGAGGTTTGCTACAGACTGGGTTAGTGCATAATCATTTCAGGCAACATAGTTAGCACAAGTCAAGGCATACACTCACTATAAAACTCACTAGAGGTGTAAACAAGTGTGAATTCATTGAGGAGCACCTGCTAGCATTAAATTTGGCCTAAATTCAGAATGATTTTCACCAGGTGCAGATTATGGTCCTCCAGATGATATAGCTCTCACCACAGCATAAAAATAAAAATAAATACAAGAACAAACTGTGTTATGATGACCACACTATACAGTTAGTCAATCTTAGTACAGTTACATTTCTTTGTAGCCTGGTTTACTAAGGGTTCTGGTAGCCTAGTCCTGATAAAGGAATTTTCCACTCCTTCTTGCCCTCCCCTAGTCCTCTCTTGAAAGCTGTTTCCTGACTGCTGGCAGTGGCTGCATCAATAGCACATCCATGCTCTAGCCCACAGTCCAGTTACCATCACAGGTACGCTTTTAGAAACATCTTAAATTTGGCAGATTGTGAAAACAGCTCCTGAAACATGGACAAACTTTCCATTCCACACCCCTAATATGGAAGAGGGAATTCCCAGCAAAGGGTTGGGGTACACAGTGTTGTCTGCAGTCCTAGAATGTCTGCACTGCACTGTTTAGACAAGGAAAACCCTCAGCCATATGGGAATGGAGGCAGCAGAACTGTTGCATCATAAAGCTTTGTCTCTCCTAGAGAAAAAAGCTGCCTTCTGAACTCAAAAGAAGATAAAATGGTAGTGTGAAAATATAAAAAACAAAACAAAACAAACAAGAACAAACAAACAAATAAAAAACCAAACCAAAACAGAAAAGCAGTCTTTAACTTCATCTAGTCAACTCAGGTGAAAAAAAAAAAGAGGTTCCTCAAACTATCTCCCAGTTCACCATGAGCGTCAGCCACTTTTTAGCCTGACAAAATAAGCTCTTATTTCTGACATGGAAAACACAGTGTGAAATCACCTCAAATCTAATTGTATAATTATGACCCATGACAACAAACACTAGAAGATGAGGTATAATTCAAAAGAACCACAAACAACTTTGGATCTCATTGTCAGGCCATGCATTTAAATACGAAGAGCTGCCCCACACAACACACCATTTCATACAACTACAAATCCATGAATGATAAAGCTGGTTTGTTTGGGTCAAAGCCCATTGAAACAGTGCCATCAGCCTGCTACCCAAAGGGAGCCTTGGGCCATTGTGAATGGTAGTGTGTGCCTTTCAAACCACTTTTTCCCCCTATGGCTTAATTTCATTCCTGAAAGCCAGAGAAAACTAAAACTGAATGAGAGCTGTGCCCAGCTGTCAGCACCTGTCCTTCTTCTATCCATTAACACTCTCTCATCTGAAAAATTCACTAGCCCTATAGGTTCCCACACCACACACCAGTTATGCTGATTAGTAAATTCACGCTTCAGTATTAGTGCTGATTAAAAAGGTTTCCCTGTGCTTTATGCACATGTTGAATATTCATCAACAGTGTCTGGTTTAAGAAATGATAAATAGCATAGGAAATAATTTTATAACGACATCAAAAACTTATTTGTAGTGTTCAGCAATGTCCCCCTACAGCCTAGTTTATAAACAAATTATCTGAATTATTAATTTATCATGCGGAGACTGAAAAAAGGAAAAAAAATTCCCAGTGGGTTATTACAGTCCTTCACAGGAAATGAATATCTCCTGGCACTAATGACATCATCAATAACAAGAAGTTTATTTCCAAAGAACTCAACTCAAAATTTAATTAACTGTATATGATACTTTCAAATTAAGTATGAGTTAAGGGGTTTAGTACTTGGATTAATGCAACAGTTCTAGAGTAAATTTATTTTTAGTAAATTAAAAATAACAACAAAAGCTATAATAAAAGCCCTTTTGAACCACAAAATACATACACAATTAAATAGAAATATTCATTTTGCCTGTTGACAATATGGAAATTATCTGCTGCTTTTTCAAGTTCCCATTTGTTTAAAGGACTCAGCAATAACACTTGTAGATAATAAAGGTAGCACAGGCCAGTGATGCTGGAGCTGTGATAGAAAAGAAAATCTTACCAATGAAATTCCCATTTTCCTATACTTTTGGTAGTTTTTATCTTTCTGGATGACAAAAGCATAAAAAGTAAAGAGAGTGTAATCTACACAGCATGATGCCCATTTTGAAGTCATCTTTGAAATAACAAATCAGATATTCCAGACATGTAACAGAGAACACAACTACTTGAATCTCTACTCAAATTTCCTGTTCATTACAAAAGACAGTTGGCCAACACAATAAAGTGGAAACCTAATCCAAAAAGTTACCTTATAAAAGGAGAAATAATGACATTCATATTTATGGCAACATAGAAAATATAGCATTTGTGCTGGGGAAAAAATAACAAAAAACCGCAAACCAACTGTCCTGGTTTAGGTGACAGGCGTTGCCAGAAAAAAGGCAGGAGCTTTTCCTAAGGTGGAGAGTGAAAACCCCTCCCTCCCAGTTTACTATAATTTGGAATTTAAGGGGCTCTCAGGCAGAAAAGTGTGAGTTTAGGAATAACAGTTCTTTACTGATGTATCTACAAGACAAACAAGAACATCAGCTATATATAAAAAAAACCAAAAACAAATCAAAGAAAAAATGATAAGACAGAACAAAACTCAGTCCCTTTTTTCCAGTCACAGACACTCTTCTCCTCCAAGCGGTCCCGGTGGGGAGCAGGGCAGGCCTCTCACAACCGCAGCAGCACAGCAGGAGCAGGGAGATGTGGCAGCAGGGCTTTGTCCCCTTTGGGAGAAGGGTGAAGGAAAACTTCGCTCACTGCACTTGGGTCCTGGTGCTCAGCTCTGTTCTCAGAAGCAGGAGGTGGTAGCAGTGCAGGGGCGCAGGCAGATCCAAAGCACAGAGAAGAAAAAAGGGACCTCTCTCCTCTGCGTTCCCCAGGCAGGACAAGCAACCAAACCCCCAAACACTCTCACTCCTCCACCCCCAACCCCCAACCCCCCACCTGCAATCAAGCCAGCCTGTCCTATTCCTTTGTCTTGAGCAATTAACGACTCCAGCGCCACCCTGATAGCTCTTTAACATGATAATGGGAAAAATTCTCAACTTTTTTGACCAAGGGAAAGAGTAGATCCACCCTGCCGTGACCCCCAACACCAACCATCCAATCAAAACATGTAAGAAATCTGCAAGAAAAACTCTAAAGGAATGGCAAGACTGTGGGGATTCCTCAAACTTCAGAATAAATGAAAGATTAGATGCTAGAAACCTGTCTGGTTTAACTATTTTGATATTCACATATCTGCACTATTCAAACAGAATCAATGTCAAGTCCTTTTTCATTATTTCTTTTCATAGAATTACATTTCTAAAGACAAAGGAAGACTAACCACTGCATTGTTAAAGCACTGAACAACTATTGAGCAAATTTTTTTTGATGCTGAAGCGTCACTCATTTGCAAAAAAAGGCAATGAATATGCAGACAAATGTCAATATGGAAGGGGAGAAAAGTTATGCACTGTCTTTCTTTTCAAAAGGAAAAAATATGCTTTTCTATTGTGAAAACTGCTTCTCCTTTCAGCTGCCTTTGACTCAATCTTCTTCCACGGGAGACTTTATTGACAAAGAAGCAAGAAACGGATACTGATGTTTTGGCGAGTGAGGAGAAAAGTGTTTCTCCACAGACCCTTCTGCAGTTTCTCTTGAAGAATATATACCTTAAATCTACAAATATAAAATTACAAAAGTGACCAAAGTATTTTGCCTGTCCATGTCCTTATGTCCAGCTTTCTGGTCATGACTTCTATGAAATGGGAAACTATGAACAGAAAACAAATTTTCAAGGGTTTTCTTAATAGAGGTTGAGGAAAAAACAAGAAGCCCGGAAGCAAAAAAAAAAAAAATTTCCTTTTATGCTTTGTTGTGAGATCTTTAAAATGGAGTCAGCAACAATAACTGAAATTTGACATTCAAGAAATCAATAAGAAGGGAAGATAGATGGCTTGCAATTATGGAGGAAGCTGAAAATTTTCCTAGAACTTAGTAAACTGTTTTTTCTTTATTAGGAAACCATCAGAAGACAGTAACTTTTTATAGAATGTTGTGTATAAGAGAGGTTTTATGAGGCTGTTACAAGAAGTCACCACAATTATGTACTGATGTGTAAAAAGAGGAAATTATACATAATCATAAGCACAGACCAAATAGCTGGTTTGAAGCCAAGTGATAATTGCTACATTATATAAATGAAGAGTTACTGTTATTATTATTGGTGGTGGTGATGATGATGATTGGTTCTTTACTTTGGCACACTCCAGGAGCCACTTTGCTAGGCACACTGTACAAAAAATTTTGTCTGTGCTACGAATCAAGTGCTTTAAGGTCCCACTCTGTATTTTTCACTTGCCCAAGTCAAGAAATTATATTTTAAAAAATCTGAGTAGCATCAGAATTTCATTAAAATCAGCCAACTGCAGAAGCATTTCTTATATTTTCTATTCTCATAGTCCTGGTTATTTCATTGTCCTAGCTGCTTTAGCCATTATAAACAGAATATGCCTTCAGCCTGAGATGATGCTGTTCATTGCTGCTGCACATTTAAGTGTGGGAACCTGTACTTGACATATTTACAATGCTAGCAAGAAAAAACAGGTTGCCCAGAGGGGTTGTGGAGACTAGAGATACTCAAGAACCCTCTGGACACACATCTGGACACAATCCTCTGCTATGTGCTCTGGAATGACCCTGCTTGAGCAGGGAGGGTGGACCAGAGAATCCACTGGGATCCCTTCCAGACAGATCCATTCTGTGAATTCCAAAATTATTATGACATCTTTCCAAGTGCACAAAAACACTGAGTCTTCAGGAATGACACAAGTTCTAGGATGTTTGGAAGTGCTAAATGCTAGATACTTTCAGAGTTTTTATTATTTTCTCTTGAATATTGTAAAGCTAGAAATTTAGAAATGCATAAAGTCTGCAATAACTAGATGTAGGATAACGTACTACCTGCAGTCAGTGATATTCTGTGAACAATTTGTTATTTGTCACTGCTTGCAGTGAAGACACAACACTAGGAAGAAACATTGGGATGCACTCGAATCCAAGCAGGCAGAATCTGATTTTCTTCCCCTGTAGGCTTTGCTGGTGCTGTAAGCAATCTGAGTTGGAACTAATTCTTCCCAGGCCTTCAGAAGGGGGCTGGTTTCAGGAGACACCCTAAAGGTGCTACTGTAATGGAACCAGTAAAATCCATGTGCACTTGCGGCTTTGCCAAGCATGAGCACAACAGCTGTGTCCAATTCTTACCATCTGCTTAACTGGAAATAAAACTAAGACTCCACAGAACTCTTTTAAATCCCTTAAAACATATTTAGACAATAAAATGGAATACATACAAATACAGAACTGATTTGAAGGGCAGAAAAGGACAATGTTTCCAGAAGTTTGCTGAGGTTATATTTTTTCACAAGAAAAAATCTACTGCTCTATACCATGTATATTGGCATAAAAAGATCTTTTGCAATATGGATATTTCAAATACACAAGGTGCACTAAAAATGTAAACTATTGTAAATATACTTCACATAAAATAAATACTCTATGGTGTGTAAGATTTTGGCATTGTGCTAAAGCATGCTGCAAATAAAGTGATATTTAGGATATATATAGGTTCATATCAAGTTTCTGTAAAAATAACATAAAGTCTCTCATTCAAAACATCTTCAGGGAAAAAGCAGAATATTAATTGTCATGGTACTTCATTCCAGTATTTTCATAAGTATTACATGCCTATGTCTACATAAAAACACTATTACATACTAGGAACAATATAGCTGAAAACCTTCCATGAATTGAACAGAAATCTTTCCATCCCCAAAGTGCCAAATAACAAGTCAGCTCAAATGAATGGTAAAAAGTGTAACTATGAGTGCATTCTAATACCTGCAATGAATTTATTTTTGAAAGCTTTTCATTGTTTGTATGCTATATTCCACTTATAAATAAAATTTTATAGGGTGCTGTATAACTCAAAAAGGGTATTAAAACTTCAAAGAAATATATATGTTAATTATGTTACCATGGACACACAATACTGCAGAAGTATGTGCAATTGTGATGGCCAAATCCCCCATATTTATAGAGTATGAAATTATGAATTATTGTTTTCTTTACTCACAGAATTATTTTAATTGTGCTTTTAAATTTTCCAGTAAAATTTTCACAGAGACCTCTAGTCTGACAAACCAAGTTAAAGACTGCTTCAACACTAGGCCTTTTACCTAAGCAATATATGAAAATATGCCCTAAAAGCTTTATCTATCATGTATAGTACATTTTGAAGGAATATCATCAGTCTTAAAATGAACAATGACAGTCTCACCTGTGACCCTGAAATATCAAATGGGAAAAAAATGGGGTAAGAAACCCTCTTCAAGGAGAGATCTATTGTTTTCTCCTGATCCTGTGTTTCAAGCCACTCAAGTCCATTCCTAGGCTTGGGCAGACTATTTCTGCAACCAGGCACACCAGGCTTTGCCTTTATAATCCAGATAAAGGGCTGTGGCCTATCTCTAATGCAGTATTACACCTAATTTCTTTTTCTTAAATAATAATTTCTTTATACACAGCACAGCACATTCATCAGCACAGATCAAATCACTCTCCCTTTTTACAGCATGGCTTGGATTGGTAAGGATGCCAGGAGGTCTTTAGTATCTCTGCTCAGGGCAGAGTTAACACAGAATTAAGACCTATTTAATAGGCCAGGACTTTGTCCACTCTTAAAAGTCTCCAAGAGTATAGATACTGTAACTTCGGAGATACTGCACCAGTCCTTAATTATACTCATAACATCAGAAACTCTCATGCTTCAATTTATGTGCACTGTTTCTCATTCTCCCACTGTGCAATTCAGTTAAGAGCCTGCCTCTGTTCTCTAAGTAGTCCCTAAAGTCCCCTGGAATAACATGTCTTGAACAAGCTGAACAAGCTCAGCTCCCTTGGCCCTCTCTCACAGGATTCAGCCACCTTGATGGCTCTTTACTGAATTTGCTCCAGCTGATCACAAACTCTTGCCTGTATTTAGGTGCCTACAACTGTACCTAGTGTTCCAGAAGCTCTCAAATAAGCAACAAGCTGAAGTGATTAAGCACTTCCCTCTGTCTAGTGGCTACGATCCTGTTTTTATAGCCAAATACACTGTTAGCCCTCATCACAGCCAGTTGGAACTCATATCTAGTTTACTGTCCAGCAGGACCCTCAGGGGCTTTCCGGCTGAGCTGGCACCCAGTCAGTCAGTCAGTCAGTGCCCAGCCTGCCCTGGTGCAGGGGTTAGTCTCTTGCAAGTGCACTACTTTGTATTTGTCCATGTTCAATATTGTGAGGTTCCTATTGGCACATTTGTGTAGCCTGGCAGGTCCATCTGGACAGCATCTCTGCCCTCAGGAGTAGCCATGATGTCCCCAGAAGCTGTCATAAGCAAATTTGATGAGGGTACCTTCTGTCTTCTCCTCTACGTCTTTGATAAAATATTAAACACAATCAGTCTCTGTTCAGATCCCTTAGAAGTTTCACTCGTGACTTGTCACCCAAAGCAGAACACGGATGGTAGACCTCTGCACTTTGATTAGTGATCCAGCTGACTGTTCCCTAACCTAATAATCTACCCATCAAGATTAATGTCCAGCTGTGATTAAAAAGGTGGACATATCAAAATTCTGAATTCAAAGTGGATGACATCAATCCACTACAAAAATCTGGTGAATTTCTATAACACAAATATTTGGATGTTTTCAACCCCATTTATGTATTCCTTCCTTCTTTGTAGCAGCTGTCCTGCCCTATATGACAAGGAATGATAAGGAGCTCCCCTTTTAGCCACATTCCATCAACCACAGATCTTGTGCAGCCTAAAACTTTCATTAAAATACTTCACCTCCCACTTTCTGGTATAACCAGGGAGAAATCATAAAATACACCTGAATATTCACCTGAATATTCAGGGATTAATTTAACTTGGCTACCCTTCCAGCCTTATGGTGACTACTTTTCCAAACATGTGGATGACTGATTTTGTAAAATTGGAATGGCTCTCAGAAAACAAAGTCTGTGCTTACACTTAGTGTATGGATGGTGTGTTTCATCCCTGCATGAATGAAGGGACAGAACACAGCTTCAAGTACAGAGGAGATGAGATTTTTACAAACCCAGTGGCAGACTCCTGGAAGACAAACTAAGTTGTTAATTCAAGATCCACATTTCCCACACTGAGGCATTTGCTCATCTGCCTACAAAACCCCAGAACATTTAATCACATTCATTCTCAAAATACCTACGTACATATTTAATTGCTTGATGGATCAAGGCCTTAACTGAATAGGGCAAAGCTGCAACGCAATGGAATGACTAAGACACCTGAGGCTGTAGGACTCATCCAACATTAGACATCCAACATTTATAACAGAAGCATATGTCTCAGCTAGTTACTATAGCCCCTGTTCATAATTAATGGAGAGAAATAGACACTTCTAGGGTGCAATTCATCAGTCTTATTTTAAACATCTGCTTTAGGAAGAGATGAATTGCATCCGTCAGGTGCATATTTTTCCTGCTGGTTATAAAAGGGACCTCACAGGCAGCATCTTTACTTTAATCCTGACCAAAATAAAGCCTATGAATGGACTCAGAGGGCTACAGAAAACACTCCCAGTAACTTGTTGTTTTCCTCTGAGTCTTGTACTGATTCTTGATTCCGAACTTTGGTTCCTACCTGCTGCAATCTGGTCTGTAGTTCTTAGTACATTTCCCATCTTACCTGCCCATGTATTTGTCCCCACCTAGCCTGCACTGCCTGTTCCTGTTTCTGTCCTCTCACCTTGGACTTAAAATTCTTGTAACCCTAATCTTTGTCTGAACCTGCGCTAGGCAGAACCTTGCCCCTTAGGCTTAGAATATACAGGTGCCTTGTCTTCTGAGCTTTCCTCTCAACTTCCATGTAAGGCGTTTTCTATCTAGACCCTAGCATTAAGATTCCTTCCCACTTTTGACATTGATCTTTCTTAATCACAGGCTCCAGCTTGCACGTCCATCTCATTTCCAGCCCAGTTTAGCAGTCCTATCTAGCCATGTTCTGTTTAGAATAATTAAGATGTCAGCCACTGGAGTAGGGGTAGTTTTTTCCACATAACTTTATCTGTGCTGCAACTGCAATATGATTCCATGAATATGACTATTAAATGTTCATTTAATAGAAGCACAAATGTAATACGCACTGTGAATGGAGCAATGCACTTAATGGGCATTGAGCCTAGGGACAAACCTCAGAATCTGGATATCCATCTACAAACAATACATAGCTACTGCTGTATATTGATATTGACCTTCTCCTGAAAACTTTTAGTCATTTTTCCAAAAATAGCCTCATGATTTTCTTCTTGTGTCCTCTATAACAGTTCAGTCTTTACCCATCCAAGTCTCTCTGGAGTCTTTTTTTACCTAGTATTCTCTACCACTTAATGTCAGTAACAGATATTGCTTGAGCAACTGTGCACCATGTTCCCCAAGTTCAGCAAACACTTAACCTCAGACAAAGCCCTCTTTGGGACGTTCACTGTGCATTATTCTATCAATTTGGATTGCCAGCTGGAGCATCAGCTTTTCCAAAAGCAACCAGCTTCTACTGAAGAGCAAATAAAACACTGATATTTACAGATGGACTTTAGTTTAGTTTTAGTGGCATCTAAATTAAGTTAGTAACTGAGTGACTGAAACCCTCCATAATCTCAACAGAGCAGCCATTTACTACACTCCCCAAAAATACGCTTTGAAAAAATCTTAATATTTATCAACTCTTACAGTAAGCAGGCTTAAATAATTAGGCTAAATTATGAAATTCAAAATATATCAATTTTTTTATTCTATTAGTATGGTATTTTTAATGAAAACCCAACAGATTGGTAAATACAATTGCAATGAAATAAGGGAGAAGGGGCTACAATGAAACACACCGTCTCCATTCCTTGCATGTGATAATACAACCATAGTAATCCATTCTTCAGTGACCCTCTCTCTACCCTCAAAATTACATTTGTATGTGCTTTTCTTTGTCTGATCAGTAACTTATAAACAAGACTTGTAAAAAAATCCAAAACATTGAGGTGTAGCAAATGGAGAATTATTTTTTAGAAGCACCTCAACTGCATCAACCCCCATTCCCCTTCAAAAAAAATGAACAGAGAAAAACTCCAAGCAAGTTTATCCTTTCTAATACATCTTCTGTCATTAGCATCCAAAGCAATAGCACCCTGCTATTGCCCTTTTCAAACACTTGAGTATGTTAATGTCCATAATGGTGACCTAATCAGTTTAGGTGTATCATCCAAACAGTTTCACAGAAGCAAATGAGAGAATGTCATTGAGGACTTGCAAATGTAGTGTGCTTCAGCATGTCTGCAGAGCAGGCCAGAGAGTGAAGGATGGCAGCAATGTTGTACTCCTTCTTGAAAGCTACTGATCTCTGGCATAAAATCACATTCTAATACAGGACTTCATTTGGTATTTAAATGGATAAAGCACGGGAATAGATTCAAGTTCCGTTAGCAGCTGGGAGGTATTCTTCACATAAAACCCCCAATTTTGAGCTTGGGGTCAGAAGTTATACCTACAAAATATAACTTAATACAGCCTGCTGGCAAAGAATAAAGCTGTGTAAAAAAATGATGCTTGAGTTCTTGCCTATATATGACAGTAAATGTCTTGGATGTGGAAGTGTGAGAAAATGTATCCTAAACTGAAGAGGGCTAATTTTTAAAGAATAGAACATAGGAAAATAGCTTACAAAACCTTTTCATTATTCCTTCTACCTTAAAAGAAATTATAGTTACTTAAGAAGAATCTATGGAAGTGGTCTAGGATGATACTCTGATTTTATGCAAAAAGGGCTGAGGAATCTGGTATTGTGGAGTAAAGCCATATACCAAGTACTTTCACTTGTTTTGCCAGAGGTGATTAAAAAAATACTAAAGGTCAAAGTTTTTACTAGGAGACATATCAGAGTCTTTTATCTTATGCACATAGTTAAAAAGCACCAGCACAGCACAAAAAAAACCCCAAAACAACTTGATAAGAATTCTCCAGCTTTCAGCAACCCACTAGGTTCATCAGAACATGTTTTAATGTAAGAAGGCAAAATGAAATTCAGAAACAGATGTTTTTTCCTTCCTCATTGGTTCAGAAAACATTTCCCTTTAATTTCCTCTCACCCTGTATAGTGATTACTTTTCAAACACTATATCTTCTATTCATCGGTGAGGAACTAAAAAAAAACTGCATCAGTTAAAAATCTATTCATACTTGACAACAGTAACAATGAAATGGAGACACTACAATGGGAAAATACCTTCCTAGGAGAACTATTATGTAAAATACCTAAGGCTTTTTATTTATTATTGACTGACAAACAAGGCAATACTTTCCCCCATGTAACACTTTATCTCTTTTCTATACATCACCTTTGTTCAGTGAAAGGATGTCACTCATGCTGTCCGGGGCCAAATTCTCATATCCAAAATAAAACAAGGGGCTGAGAAGCAGCCTAGTGGTAAGGAGGTCCAACAACTCAGATATCTTCAGGGGTCCAAGACCTTCCAGATGTACCATCTGTTTCCTTTAATGGCAAAGTGATTCAGTTCATTTCATAAATTTAAGAAATGCAAGTGATATATACCTTCACTTGAAAGATCAAAGCTAATTAAAGCACAAGCTTGGGACAACTTTCAACTCTTGAAAGGCATTTTTCTTTTGTAAAAGAGCATCTGAGCTGTTTTCAAATAACTTACATGAACACAGCTCCCAGGCTTTGTATAAAAATACAAACAAACAAGAAATAACTACCTGAAAATTGTATTATCACCCAATGGTAGTGTTCTACCCACATGCTCTTTTCTCTCATGCTCTGGAACTGCACCTTACACTGTTAAACATATTTTCTGCAATCTCCACTGCTGAGAAATAGCTGGATGCTTCAGTTGTCTCAGCTCTCAGTTGCTTTTATTCTTTCAGATCCATGGTATTATCATGAATTATCTGATTTCAAAGACCAGAAAATGTCTCCTTTTGTAATAAAGCTGTTCAAGCTATTTAAAAAGTGTTTTCCAGATTATCAAGCATTTTGTCACATTAGAATCTCACTTTAACACAGATAAACCATAGCTTCATCAAGTTTTATCTTGCCCAAACTGAGCCAAGGGCAGGCTGACTCATTGACTGGTAATAGAAAGCATAGCTTTTCATCTCAGTGTCACTAGCTGAAATTCAGCAAAGGTCATCACTGATAACCAGCTGAGTTTTTGACGGCCTTATGAAATTAGCTGATGATCTAGGTGTAGTGACTAGTGGACAGATGCTCTTATTATAAAAACCATTTTACCAATTGATAATCTCTCTTTCTAGACTCAACTAAGAAATGATAAGCCAAATGAGGCACAGGTGCTCAACCTCTTCCTCACATCAACAATTGGCACCTCGAAAAAAAGTTTAAGGCCAGGGGTTAAGTGTGTCCCACCTATTGTGAAACAGAAAGACTTCAGAAACTTAAGCTATTAGTATTTTACCTTTCTTTAATACCATGCTATTTCAACTTTTGTATTAGGAGAAAAAAAAAAAGAAATAAAAGATACTGAGTCCATATAAAATTCAAATCAACCTAAACCATCAGGGCTAATTAAAACAACCCACAGTAAGACTGAAAATAATGGATGCAATAATATATAGTTGAACAGTGTAATTTTATAAGCCTCTACTATATCAAATTCTTGCTATTCTGATGCATATTCCATGTAAGTCCTTTTCAATGGAAACCGAGATATCTGTATCATGCGAGAAGAGACATGCCATGGAGTTGCTTGCTGCAGCTAGATTTTAAATTCTATTTAAAACAAGAGACCTTCATTAAAAGGAATGATAGGAAAAGGTTGTCTCCCCTTTTTAGAGGAAAATTTCTTCTGTTGCTGTGCTGCCAAATGAAATTTTAAAATAGTTATTTCTACTTGCCATGTATTCAGCATTGGAAGTTATTTCCAAATTAATTTTACAAGTTCAGTTAATTATCAACCCGTTATGACTAATAAAAAAAAATTCTAAAGAGAGATACTGCCAAGGTTGGCTCTGGATGCCAGAAACTCATTGCTTCTTCCTGAAACAAGCAGAATACATAACACTTTTGCAATTTTTCCTGCACTGTACTTAAACCAGGTTTCCCCAGGGCTCACAAAACTTGCATTTAGTGGAGACTTTTAGTTCATTCATCAAACACATGATATAAACCACTGTGTTATGCACCTTCAAATCAAAAGAGATGAAGAAAGAAAGAAAGAAGAAAAAAAGGTGCACACAAAGGTAACAGTGCTTACTGAAGGACATGCTTCTTAGTGCTTGGCTGTACAAAAACATGTTCACACAAACAACTGTCACAGCAATTATTTATGATTAAAAAACATGGGAATGTTGTGGTGACTTTGCATTAGAAGCCTAGTATATGTCAATTGTTTTATTCATGATAAACAGATCATTTAGTTGGAAAAATCCCATCTGCCTAGATATATCTCTTATTATTTATGAGAACCATGTTTAGGAATGCAGGCAGCACATGTGCATAATTAATCCTGAAGAGAATTAGACATTGTTTGATTCACAGCTGAATGCAATTAGCATTAGGAAGTTTACATATGTTGGCAATAACACAGATTAGCAACTAAAGTGCTTGTTAAAAAATTTAACCTGAGGCTGCTAGAGCAGACCTCTCTTAATGATGCTTTAAATGTTGTTGATGAAGTAATAATCAATTTTGTTTTATAAATAGTAAATCAAGAATTTAGGTCTAATTAGCTGTGCTACAGATCACTTCACTTACATATCCAATGTACATGTGATGTTAACTGTGAACTTTCTCTGAGTCTGGTGTGCAAACAGTTGTTAAGGGAAAGATGTGATCCCTTCTGTAAAAAAAAAAGAAAAAAAAAAAGTCACAGATGGGGAAGAATGCGATGTCTGTGATGGGAATGACTCCATGCTCCTGGCACTCAAGAAAGAAGAGCTTTTCCTTTGTTATTTCAGAGCTTTTTAACTGAAAGATGAAAAAACAATTCCTTGGCTGCCTTTTTAAAATATAATAATTAGATTATAATTCATAGTCTGTGAAATGAAGCTCTCTAATGGAGAGGGAGGAGGAAGAGAGAATATAAGTGATGAAAGTGAGGAGGCAAAGTAAAATTGAGCTGTAATTGTTTTCACTTCAACTTTAAGAAGTTCAACATTAATTAAAATGTTTCTGCACCACTCACCACCAGATTGGCACAAAAGAGGGCTGGCTGGTATGTGCAGCTGCTGACTGGCAGGAATGTCAGCAAGGAAAAGCCAGGAACATTACAGTTACACACACACACAGTCTCCTGACACACCGACATATATTCTAAAGATGATGTTGCAATGAGAGCAAGCCTTTTATGCAAGGAGTAGGTCAGAATTCCTCCCGGGTAAGAAATTAAAATTTCCTACAACACCCAAAACAGTTTCAAAATTGTTCCAGAGATCTTTGTCATTTTTAAGCTCAGAGTTTGCTTCTTCTCATTTTCAGTCATGTTTTTTTCTATGGGAAATGTTCAGGGAGGTAAACTTCAGGTGACCACCTACCATGAGCTGGACCCATGAAGAACTTTTCTTCCCCTTCAGATTTATTATCATCTTAACCCCTAAATATTTCCTCACGCATACAGGTGCTCTTGAGGGGTGTTTTGTGCAGTCCCTGTAACCACCCTATATATATATCCATTGAGCAGGAGAGGTATCAGTGAGTTACAGGAATCTGCTAGAAGAAACTGTGGCTTCAGGTATCCTCCTTTAATGTGAGTCTTCACACCAAGTAAAAGGATGAGTATGCCTAAAACCTCCCCTCCCTGGCAGCCGAGGAAGCTGAAGTGAAGATGGGATGGATAGCTAGGAAAATTTTTAAGTAGCTGGAGCAAGTGGAGAGCCAAAACTAGTGGGGCTCTGCTTTCCACAGAGCCAAAAGAAACTCATTTTGTGTGTGACAACAAATTGGGCACTTCCTTACTCACTCATCTACACCACTGCCAAGACAAAATAATCTTGAAATTGAGTCAGGGCTAAAGTGGAAAAGTCATTTGGGCTCCTAAAAATGAAAAGCAGGCATTCAAGAAAGAATAAGAGCTTTCATCAGAGGAAGAGTGTGGAGTGCAGAGCAGCTTCGATTGGCCATGCATTCTTTAGGGAGCCATGGAAAAGAGCAGCTGGCTCAGAAGATTTCCCTAGTGAATGGCAAGCTCTACCCATAGGTCCAGAGGGAAGAATTGAAGGAGTGAAGAATTGAGCCTGGGGAAAGCCTGCACATATGCAAAGGCTGAGTGGCTTCTTTTTAAATTATTTTAAGTGTTGCAAATTTGTAAGTGCTGCTCAATCCCATTATTTAATATCCATTTTATCAGTTCCGTAGGCTGTGTGGGGAGCTCATATGCTCCTCTTAGTCACTTTGACTGATCAGACTGTGTCACCTCAGGTTTTGTATAGAAAAAAATTGTCTGTATCCAAGCTTAGTTCTCAGTATTTTGTGTGTTCAAGTCCTGTAAAAATGGCTGATTCTGAGGAGGCATGATAGTAGCCTGGTGCAATTTTAAGAAATTTCCAAGACACCCTCTGTGTTTATCTTTGTTTGGCTGTAGAGCCGGATGAAGGGAACAGATACCCTGTATGCAAAAAGGCTGAAGTGAATTAATAGACTGCTGTATCTCACAAAAAAGGGAGGAAGGAAAAAATGAATGAATGAACTTTGACTTTTCTTAAGTATACTGGGCAGCTGGCCTCTGACTGATGTTTACAAAAGTAGATGTGTTTGAAGCAGCATCACACGGAGAACTGTGACCATTTTAAGGGTTAAGCAGGAAGAGCCTTAAGAACCTACAAAATTAGAAAAAATTTCATTCCTAAAATGCATTTATCACCTTTTTCTGAAAATAAATTCTCATAAGCTAAACAAGGGATAACATCTGTACAAGGTGCATGAGAAAATTGAGAATTAAATCATAAGGAATATGAACAGAAGTAGGAGTTTTGATGCACAACAGTGAGCAGTTTCACTTCATTCAAACATTAATTATAGTCATCTATTGGATAATGAGAGGAACTATTCTTGTTCTCATGCTGTTCTTGCCTACAGATGAAGGAGCGGGTTTCAGGTCACTAGAATTCCTACAGTGCTGGCCCTTGCTTCTGTTTATGAGTTGAAACAATAAAACCCTTAAGCAGATGCCAGATTTCAGAATCCTGAGTACTGTTGTTCAACACTGGAACAGCATCCTCGATGTGTATTAATAAATCCATGAATAAAAGGATTGTTTATAAGCACTTTTCCAATAAAAATAAATCAAGCTTCCAAGTGACAAAAAATTTATTGAAAAATAAGGACTTTTTACTTCTTCCTTCTAACATAACATGCTCTATAATATGAATAACATAAAAAAAAGGGGAAAGGACCATTGCTTTTCTTCAGGTTGTACGCTGTGGTATTCTTTTGCAGTTCTTTGCTGTATGCACTTTGATAAGTTAAAAATACCTCCATTGTACACAAAGAGTAGCCAAAGAAGATGCTATTATTTGTAGGATAGCAGCACCAACATATTGCACTTCCAGGTAATTATAATAATGTTGTTGGGGGTTGGGAGGGGTAGATCTACTCTTTCCCTTGGTAAAAAAAGCTGAGAATTTTTCCCATTATCATGTTAAAGGCCTAGCAGGGCTGCATTGGAGTTGTTAATTGCTCAAGTCAAAGGATGTGGATGGGGGCTGGCTGGCTTTGATTGCTGGTCGAGGGGGGAGGTTTGAGGAGTCAGGATGATTGTGGGGTTTGGCTGCTTTTCTCCTCCCAGGGGGGTGTGGGGGGGACACACTCACTGGCTCGAACGCGGGGGAGAGAGGTTCTTTATCTTCTCTGCGGTTCGGATTTGCCTGCATGCCCCTACACTGCTACCACCTCCTGCTTTTGAGAACAGTGCTGAGCACCAGGACACAGGAAAGGTGAACTAAGTCTTCTCTCCCATCTGGGACACGGCCCTGCCTCGGCTCCCTGCTCCTGCCGTGCTGCTGCTGCTGCTGTGAGGGACCCGCCCTGCTCCTCGCCGGGACCACGTGGAGAAGAGTGTCTGGGACTGGGAAACGGACTGAGTTTTGTTCCGTCTGGTTGTTGTTTCTTTTATAGCTGCTGTTCTTGTTTGTCTTGTAGATATATCAGTAAAGAACTGTTATTCCCAAACCCATAGTTTTCTGCCTGAGAGCCCCTTAATTTCCAAATTATAGTAAACTAGGAGGGAAGGGTTTTCACTCTCTACTCTAGGAAAAGCTCCTGCCTTTTTATGGCAACACCTGTCCCCTAAACCAGGACAAATGTGCATATTTTCTGTGAGCAATAGGAAGGGATATCGCAGTTTAAATTATTCTGTGTTGGCTTTTGGAGGACAAACACTTGTTGTTGACAACTATTTGATCTGTCTCATAATTCCGTTATGATGACAAAATAAAACTATACTTTTTTCTCATTTTCTGTGATCTTTCACCTAGATAGAACCAACACCTGGCATCTTTTCAATTTTTTTTCTTTACATCAGTAGCAAAAGTTAAAAAGGTAACATGAAAAGAAAGATGAAAAAGGAATGCTGTTCAAATTGAAGGACTGCAGTTTCAAGTTTCAATCCAGTATCAAAACATCTCCGCCTCATCTTCTTTCTCAGTCATCACAAATGAAATAGTACAAAGAAGTACACAAACATCAGTACAATGCTGTGTGTGTACTGCTATCCAAAAATCACAGTTACAAAATTATACCTGACATATCAAAAACTGACAGTCGCATCCTCAAGATTTTCTTCTGTTCATTCCCATGGACTTTCTTTATTAATAAATCTGACACATAAAAAGCATCTGTATGACTAAAGTGTCAGTTACTGGAAAGACCGTTTTGATCTACTTCTTAACTTTTAGAAGAAATATTCTCTTTTTTATGAAGACAGAATCTGTTCACCGACTGCCAGCTTTCAAATGACCACCTCTTGAAGTTTAATTTTAAGTTTTAAATAAATATTGTATGCATGCAGAATAATTATGATGCTCTAGAGAGACAGTGTATAATGACATTGATTCTTTTTTATCTAAAAATGCCAAACCCTTGAGGCAGTAAAGTCTGTATTTGCCACAGATATGTGGAGGTTCATTCTACATGTTAAATTGTAATATCTTCTTCATGTTTCTGTCACTAAGTCAGTAGTGAAACTTCCATTGTAAACTTCAATTTCCAATTGCTTAAAACTTACTGGTAAAAGTTGTCTTCTGCCAAACATTTGATATAGAGAATTTTAGCTGTGGAATAACTTCTACTACAATAAAAGATAACTTTTAAATTCCGATATAATGCTGTGTAACTGCTGAAAAGAAAGCATATTGGGTTTGGATGAATGCTAACAGTAGTTACTGAAACAAGCTCTGTCTTTCACTGATAAATGTTGTGGACATATTATTCATAAAAATATACAGGTACTTCGATATCAAGAAAAACTGAAATTGCTTATTTAAATATGAAAATTGGCATTTGTGCATGAAAATCGGCTTCTTATTTTATTTCTGTTATATTTAGTAAATCTAAATAAATGTTCTGATTTTATCATTAATCGGATCCCCTAAATTAACTGCAAAGCCATAGACAAAATTCAATACGTGCATAAAGATAACACCAAGTTAATTTTTAATCTGATGTTTGGTTCACTGCTTAGATTAGCAGTCTTTCCTCAGAAAAAAGGGATTTCTTTTACCAAATGCATATTTTATAATTCATAATTTTTACAGATCTGTTAAAAAAAGACCAATGTCTTGAACATCTACATTTGCTTTAAAACTGCCAATAATAATAGTCTTACTATAGATTATTAATTTTTGTTCTCAATATTAAAAAATAAAGCCGGTTGACAATAATATTACTATTAAACACTAAAAATTCTTAATAACAAAAAAAGATTCAGTAAATATAGAATTAATGGAGTCCTGCATATCACAACCCAAAATAAACCTTTTGCAAACAATCATCATGCAAGCATTGAGAATCAGGGGGAGAAGGCTCTGAAGACTACAGTAAGTACCCATAAAAAATTTCCTTTGCAACCTTAGCTTTCATTAAGTTCCTTGAAAGATAAATTCCTCTCATTTAATTGCAGATAGAAATTATTTATCTAATACTGTACTAGATATTGATATGAAACTCCTACAGAATTTTTGTTGAGTGAGAGATGAGCACATTAGGAAAGCAAGTCATTACACCTATCTAAATAATCCATTTTATGGTAGGGGAGTTTGTCTGTTGACATTTAAACCTAGCAGACTAGATGCCGAAATTTTAGGTGGCTATTCTTAAAAGAGACAGAAATCTTCCTGTCCTAGCATTTTGGAGTGTATAATGAAATAATAATAATAATAATAATAATAATAATAATAATAATATCCTAACATTTCAGGAGCTATATCTATGCAAATAATTCAACTCTGCTTAGGCAAATTTGAAGTCTAGCAGAAAACACACCAAAACAGGCTGAAATGCGTAGACTAAAATTGCAACTCTTCTACATTTCATGTATGGTTGGCTCAAATTGTTTGGTTTCAGGAAAGACAAGAATCAAGTGCCTCTCACCTCCGAATGCTCACAAAAATTCTCACCAGAAGGACATACTGTCATAGGACAAGAGTCTTCCCCATGCAATCAGGCTCCTTTCCCGTGGCTTTGCCATTTAATCCTAAATCAAGGTCCAGAAGGACTCACTTAGGTCAGAATTAACAAGACTATGCCAAAAGCATCACACATGTGAGTCATGCAAATTTTTTTTCATAGAGAGTGGGATTTATCTCATTTACTGTCAGAGTTCTCCACTTGAGTAACTGAAGTCCTTGTACGCTCATGGAGAGAAATAGATAATCTAGAGAGTGATTCCTTTGACTTATATTTCTTAACTGTCTTGAGAGAAGATTAGTCATACTCTAAAACTAGTATTTCTTTACACTGATTACATAGGGAATATAAACTATATAAACTGTTCTTGGTTAGGCAGAAATCTGTGTCAAGGATCTCTATAGTTAGAGTACTGAACTCTATTTAAAAAAATACAATAAGCCATAAAAATAAGAGCCAAAACAACAACCCTGTGCCACCAACAACCAGAAATAAACTCCCACTAATTTTGTTTGTTTATTCATTAATTCATTTCTGTTTTTTAAATTTAATTTTATTTTTTGTTAGTAATATCTCTTTTATTTATTGCTAATTTAATGTTTCATGTGGTAGATTTTTTCATATGTCTTAGTCATCCCCATGTGCTGATCTTTCCATTTCCCTTCCTCGAAAAACAAAAGTTTTCATGGGTTTCTAGTTTAAGGTGTTTGAATAAGCAATTGGAAGTATTGTGACCCAGCTTTTATCATAATTTTAAAGCAAAATTGTCCATTGATTTTATCAAAAATTTCTCCAGAAGCTTTAAATTATTTGGCCCAGTGTAGATTAAGATGAACATCTTTGTTTGCAATTTTGTTTCTAAGATTCACTTCATTATAAATTCAATTAGTATTCATCGCAATTGCACTGAGTATAATTGTTTTGCTATTCATGTGGGTGTCAGAAGGATTTTTATAGGCCATTCATTATAATTAGACATACATTAATAGACATTTAAAGCATGTTACCATTTTTAATATAGCTTGAAGATGGGATCTGCTAAAAAGGAAAAGGCCTAGTAATAAAATGTGAACACTTCATTTTAGGATACTTAGCTTTTAGTCATGACATTCCTGTAATAGGAGGTTTTTGAATGTCTTTGTTCACCTAAATCCAGGACACTGACTTGGATTCAGTTAATGATGTACTGTCTAGTTATGTACCTCCTAAACTGAAGCATAGTGTTTCTTTGAAAGAGACACCATGTCATCCATGGATCGATAAGACATCAGAAAGTATAGTAATAAGCCATGCATCCGGGTAGCCGAGTAGACCACAGGATTCGTCCATACATAAGCCACACCTGAACATAAGCTGAATTTTTTTTTATTTTAAGCGAGGATCCATGTGCGACAATGTAACAAATTAGTAAAAGAATCGCGCCAGTGCAGGGTTTGGTGTCAGGTGCTCAAGTTGCAAACAGTTTTCATAGACTAGCAAAGCCTTTAAAGGCAGCCCCAGGCGCCCTCCCCGGCCAGCTCTCACTTCCAGGTTGGCATTTCGCTGGGATTTGTCCATAAATAAGCTGCACCTGATGATTAGCTGCACTACTGGGGTAGGCTGGATTCTTCAATGAAAAAGGTGCGGCTTATAATCGTGAAATTATTGTAGGTCAGATAATACCCTCATAACTCCAGAATTTCAATTCCAAGACTGGGAACATTTTCCCTGGGGGATTTTTAAGGCAAGGTTTCCAGGTATGACACCATCTGTGGAAAGAATAGGCATTATACCCATAAGGACAGGCTTGGTGATTATCCATCATCTATTGGATCTTTGGAAGCCTAGGAAGTTCTCAAATAACTGCTGTTAGAAATAAAGTGTATCTCATTAATGGAGTCAGTAAGGCTATCAACTACATGGCATTTTTTACTGTGCTGTTATGGTTTATAAAGGAAAAAATGTTAAACAGGTACATTGTATTCAGTTTCTATTTCAGATGCACAAAGACAAAGGAAAGGATACTAAAAGAGTGCCAGAGCAGTCCTTTCTCTAAGCACACTATTTATGAATGTGAGGTAAATGAGTCTCTTCACTCTTCCATATAACATGAAATATTTGTGAGAGAAAGTTGAAGAATAACCTTTCCAAAGGTATCTTATAAGATGGTGGTTAGGAGCCCTCACGGGGATACAGGAAATGTCTTCCAGCCTGGGAATAAGGATGGGAGAGATCCTATGTGTTCCTGGACTCATTCTGAGGCTATCCAGAAAGGTCATTGTCTTCTTCCAGTAGTTCTGTGAAGTTAATCCCATTACAGAATTTCCAGCCAACATTTTAAAAATTATATAACTTCAAATCAGCCAGCCTTACTTTTCTTACAAAGAGAGAATTTGCCAAAAAGAAATTGTGATGTTTTAGCACAAAGATAAAGCAAGAATGTGACACCACTTTTCTCTCTTTGCTTTTCAATTAAGGAACAGAAACAGAGAGTCTTATCATAAAAACACTCCTACTGCTACGTATCTTAGAAAAAATTTATTACTCCTCAAGCCTGAATGCCTTAAGCCAGAGCTAAGACTGCACATATCATTGGAGCTATATATGACATCTGTGTAATTTTTTTCTTTTCCGGTGTTATTTCACCAAATAAAAGTCATTTATAGGGCTTTTTGTCTGTGTTTACCTGAGAAGGAAAGGCAGGAAATTCTGTGATGGGCTTTAACTTGAGACCCTATCAATCAACTTACGTTGGTCAGGCTCACTTTCTAAAAATCTTTGCATGCTTTAAAGATGTTTTAAATATTTTAAAGATGTTTTAAAGTGTGAGACACTTTCCTGTCTCGCATCCATGCTAGTTATAACTAGGAAGAACCTTGCAAAAAACCCCCACAGTATCTTCAAACAGGCTCAAAACATTTCAAAACTTCTTGCTGCATTTTGAACAAACTTCAATATGTTAAAATAATAGAAAATGATGAGGAATGTCTGGCAGCATATGAAAATTTTATATCATATCTCAGTGCAGACTTGTATTTTGATCCAAGTTTGTGTTTAATGGTTTATTCTAAAGCAAAGTACAATAATTTCACAACTATAAGGTGTACTGAATTATAAGGCGGACCTCCAGGTTGTCAGAAATTTTCTGAACTTTGTCCATATATAAGGCACACAGGACTATAAGGAGCACTTTTTTTTTGCAGTGAGGATCCACGCGCAACAAAGTAACGAATTAGTAACGGAATTGCGTGATAGCTGGGTTTAGTAGCAGGTGCTCAGTTTGCAAACATTTTTCATGGATTGGCATAGCCCCAGGTGCCCTCCCCGTGCTACGGGCCCCGGCACTCCTGCCCACTCCCAGCGCCGGCTGGCGCAACTCTTGTGACTGGCGTGGGCTCTCGCGGCTCGGCTTGCACTTCCATGTTGGAAATTTGTCCATATATAAGGTGCACTGGATAATAAGGTGCATTTCCAGGTTTCGATCAAAATTTTAGTCAAAAGGGTGCACCTTATAGTCATGAAATTACTGTAATTTAAATTAATGCATATTTTTACCTGCTAGGAAAAAAAAGGTGTTTAAGTATAGAAGAATTGCACAACTCTTTGTTGTATCTTATGTTAAGTACAGATTAAAGCTAAAAGAAAAGACAGCAAGAAAAATATATTTTTTAAAATTCAGACTTAGACAAGTCTTTATCTTAAATTGTGCTTGCCAGGCAGGAAGTTCAAGTATCTCTCAATACAGTGTGAGATGCCTTCAAATGACTTTCCAAGTAAATGTAGTATGGAGTAACTTATTTACATTATAATTAAGTTATTAGCTCATTCATGGAATGAAGAGGCATCTGAATACTGTACAGCAGCACAATTCAGAGCCTTAAACAAATTAGCCTCTTATGACTTATAGTCCAAAGTGAAAACAAAGCTCAATTCCATTGGTCTTTTAAAATTTTTTCCCTAAAATCTTGAGATTTAATATGCCTATAGAAAGTAGAGAAATTAATAAAAAATTAGTAAATTAGCTTTAATTCATAGTAATTAAGAAATTATCTCGTCATACATTTTACTTGCAAATGAAGAAAACCTAAAGAAAAATCCCATTCCTACATATTATTGATTACCAGTTAGAAAATTTATTACTTTCTTGCTTTCTGTGCTTCAGCCAAAGAGTTCTGATTATATTATTATTATTATTATTATTATTATTATTATTATCATCCTTATTTTCCTTTCCTTTTTAACAACAGGAGAAGCATTTCCAGAAGAACAACTAGATTGTTTTATGACACAGGACTCCTTGAGGGTAGTAGAGCACTACTGTAAGTAATCCTGTAGGACACAGTTTCAAACAAACTACACTTCTACAAAGGGTTTTGTTCCTGTGCCATGTAATGCACGTGAGGATCTATGTATCCAGGACAAGGAAAGAAAATTAATAAATGGAAGAAACATAATAAACAAATGTAATGGTCTTTAATGGCACTCTCGTCTAAATGCTCTTCCCTTAAAAGTGATAGTATGTAAGTGCAAGTCCTCATCCTAAGGTATGTCTTAGTCTAGATTGAAGCAAGAGACTCTAGGTCAGACACAGGGTGACTCGAAAAGTGCATTTTATTTATTCATATATCTTATTGGGAAATGCGCATTTGAAGAGACTAAAAATCTCTGAAAGAGCCAATTACTCTCAGCTTTTTAATTCTGGCAATACATTTGGAACATTTTCATTGTTCTAAGGGTTAAAAACCTCACTGTGACAATGATGAGCCTTATTACTCAGTCAAAGTAAATGGATCACCATATAACCTTTCAGAAATGTTCTTCCTTAAGCTATTAAAACATTCCATGCCCTTAGATGACAACAATTTCTCTGCCTTTTGAAATTTCTTTTCTATCCTGCAGAGTTCATAGAGATATGCTTGGTTAAAATCAACTTATATAAAACTATGCACTGTAAATTCTGACACTTCTGTTTGAATCTCTTTTCAAACACTTGTCTTTGCTCACCATAATAGATGTCAGTTCTTCTGATGTAGTTCAAGCATGAGCTTCATATGAAGACTCAGCTATGTCTATTGCATTTCTGAAGCTACTACTCACTGAAGTTTTGTGCTGTTTGACATCAAAGATAGGCAAGAATCACCTGCTGAGTTCACATGCATGGAGCAAAACATCTTCAAATCACTTGTGCTAGACAAAAGTTTTTCATATTAAGCTTTCACTATCATGTGGACTTAAAGACAAATGTAGTCCTTGTTAAAGTTGCAGCATAATGTTATTAAACTCTGCATCTGGGCCTCTTGATTTATAGAAGTTTTAAGCAAAAGATAATAATTCAGCTGATTTATTTTTTTACATCAATTGCTAAGCATTCCATTGCACAAAAAAATTATTTTTCATTCAATACACAGTGATTTAGCTTAAAGGTAAAAACCACTTGAAAGTGTGATATTCTCTAGCTTAGACAAAAGTCACAGTGCTCCACTTTTTCAAACTTTAAGAGCTGACTTTTTTTATCAAATTGAAAACCAGAAAGAAGCAACAGTTAAAACATATATTGTATATAAAGAACATAAATTAAACAAATCCCTATTCTAAAAAGTTTGCAACTCTGTTTTTTGTATAAGTTTAATCAAATAACATGCTGAAAAATAAATAGAATGTAGTAGAAAAAAATATTTATGAAGGATCAAGAGCTACTGTATAATAGATGTGTGTCTAATGGAGGCTAATCAGTGTAATAGCTGTGCCACAGTTTTTAATCACACTGACTCCATTGATGACTCTGTATGTAAACCAGATTCAACATGAATATGCATAGGAATTAGATTTTGGAACAGTTGTGTATGAAAAGTGTTTATAATTAGCCCGCATTTAAATGTCACCAAGTGACTGCATTAAGTGCAAAGCAAAATACAACAGGGCGTGTGGCTGTTGTGAGATAATTGAATGCCTTGGGTGTGTCAGCTCAGTCAGCAGATGCTGAGATGTAGCTGCCAATTTTAGCAGACCGATGATTTTAGTATTATAGGGCCTCCAGTGTTTCTTATTCATTTAAGTGTCTTGAAATGAATTTAAAAGAAAAAATGTTTTTCCTCTAGTATTGTTTTTCCATTTCTTTAGTATACAGATCCAAGGGAGCCAACATGCCTAACACTTTCCAATCACTGCTGTTGTTCCATAACCTCAAGGTTAAAACCCTAGCAGAACAGACTATTAACTCACTCTTGACTATTTAAAATTTTGTAACTAAATAAAATTCCTTCTTTGGCACATTCAATATTAATATGTTTCTTGTTTTAAATGCATCACATGTTTACTGAGGGCTTAATGTCTTACAAATAGTTAGGCTGTACTAGGTGCCTATATGTACCTACAGATAGGTTCAGAGTATGCTTTTTATATTTTATACATTCATAAGGAACTTTTAATTTCCTTTAAGGACTCCAGTATTTGTTCCTGTGTCACAGGGCTCAGAGGTGTTCCCAAGCATCATGCATTCATCCAGGTTTTGTGTTAATGACATGCAGTGAGTTGCCAGCAGATGAACTTACCTTTCTTTCCATCTGTCCCCTCCTCAACTCTTGTTTTCCACATAAATCCACGCATATCAGCTGGTAGGGAGCCAAGTCTGCCCCAGCAGTAACTGTGTAATACCTGAAATACTTCTAGAATATCCAAGATGTACCAAACACCAAATGACAAAGCTTTGGAAAAGGCTGCTTCATATAGGATCAAATACACGAACACATGAGAATCTGACAATAAAAGCCTCCTAGACCTTACAAACCATAATATGACCTTAATATGCATAAATTAGGGTCTGAAGCTGGAACTATAAAATTTCTTGTGAAGAACAATTGTGCTAAGCATCACAGAGTAGGAAATCTGGTACTAAGGTGGTTGAGACAGGATATGGGCTGCAGATTACGTTGGTTTACTTAATCAATGTCTTGCCTTTGTAGTTGTGGCTCCTTCAGATCTGTCAACATTAATTTAATATCCTACTCTTAACATGAATTGTGTTCAATATGAGGCTTTCAGGATGTATTTGAGCCTGTGCTCAGATTTAATTAGAAATGAGAAATATAGCAGATGGAGAGAAATCATTGTTGCACAATTGGGCCATAACGCAAAGAAATTTCTCTAACAGTTGACAGCTAAGAACTGCTCGATTAGCAAAACACAGCAAAAGAAAAATTATCTACAAATAAAATTAAAAAGCAAGATAACAGCTGCTCCAAAGCCTTTACAAAAGTCTCTTATGGAAACAAGAAAAATGCTAACCATGACACCAAATACCACCATAATAATACTAGATTGCAATGGTGGTATTAGAGTTTAGTGTGAAACTGTTACAGAAGTGACTCTTATATTTGGCTTTCCTGTCAGAGGAACTCAAAAGAGACATTCTCTTATCAAAGAAAAAAAAAATCAAATGGCATCTTCTGCTACTAGTTTTGCATGGTATAACTCTGATTTCCCCATATTTTACACAACAGAGACAAGTTTCTGTACACAGGAATAGTATGCTGCCCAGATAAAAATATTTTGCCTTTAATGAGCTTTATACACCCAGTCATCATAACATCTGAGTCCACAATACACAGAAGCAGTAAGCAACACATTAAACTAAACTATCCACAAGAGGAAGCACAAAGTGCCAACAGCGGGTGGGTCAGCAATCCCTCATTTGTGAGGTATCAAAGGCTGTTGATACATCTAATAAAATTACTCTGAACATCTGACCTTTGTCCATGGCCAGAAGGGATGCAGTTATACAATCGGGGAAGGGAAACCACTGGTGACAAAATGCAGTTTCAAATAAACTATGCTTCTACTGGCAATTTTTCTTTATCCACTATCATGTAATGCACAGAGGGATACACAGTATGTACTTAGAACAGGAAATGAAAGTGAAAAAAATGGAAGCTAAAACTGACACTAACAATACTTAAATTGCTTAATGGAGATGCTGTGTACATACTCCCTCAGGCAACAGATCCTTGTAAGTGTTTAGAGCTCCTAATTGTACAGTATGTCTTAATAAACAGCAGGTTACAGAAACTCCAGGTCAAATGTTAGACAACAGAAAGATTTTGCCTAAAATTTATTCAAAACTTTGATTGTATCATTGCACATTACTAGGAAGTCAAACCTCCGAGTTATGAAGTTAATTATACTGCCAAACATCACTAAGTAGGTGTTTGTATGTGTGTGTATTTGTACAGAAATATATGTGTGTTTTTGAATGAATGTGTATGTTACATTTATATATATTTATATATAAATTTGTAAAAAAATATGTGTAGCTATTTGTTCTGGGGTCTAAAGGCATCACCAACAGACAACAGCTTTTCTCATGTGTGTGCTCTATTTCTTTGACAAGTAGCAAAAGAATTTAGCACTCAAATATTTCTTTTTATATGAGAAGACTAGGAAATTTTATTAGATTATTTTACACCAGACATAGTTTCTCTGCTCAAGTAGTTCTCTAGCTAGCCTTCCTCTCTGTTTTACTGGGTTAAATAACAGTCCTATAATCACCCCAAGGTTCTGTCCTGCAAAATAACTGTATCAGAGGATCCAACGCAAGAATGAGCAAGCTGTTTAAAATAACCCGAGCTTCCTTTCAAGCAGACATGAAGGAAGGAAATTACATGGAGCAATGCTAAATGAATAGCAGAGCTCCCTTGGATTTTCAGGGTTCTCTTCCACAGGTTTGCATATTCCCATGCTGCTCTCCTTGTGCTAATTGTCTCTGGAAAAGCTGTGTCCATCTTGTCAGTGAAGTACTATTTTGATATCCTACTAGATTTTTCCGAGAGAGAACCTTTTCACAAGCTTCAGAGTTCTCTGGGTAAAAGAAACCTCACCACTGACATAATCTAGACACATGAGCACTTTGACCAGTAGATATTGCAGGAACAGCTATCATTTCTGCGAATGCTGCCTCCACATTAGATCCAAGGATGCTAAAATGACTTTCCTTTAACTGAGCACCTTTCTGGCTATAATGTGAATTTATGACACCAAGCAATTCTCAGGAACATGTTAAGCAGATGGCTGAAACACATACATAGAAGTCTGTGGGTGATGAAGGTAACTAGGTTTAACACCAATTCCAAACCTGCTTTCCATTTCCATCCTGTTAGGAAATATTAATAATCTGCATAAACATTCTGTGGATTGATGTAACACAGCTTAAAAAGCCAAAGGACAAAGAGTTACCCTATAATAGTAATAGAAAAGTAAGTAATGATAAACCACAGATTCCATCCCTTCCACAATTTAAAAATGAAACAGAAACCTTTGAAGAAAGGCTTTTTTTTTGGTCCTCCTTAAGTTTCTTGAAGTAAGATTAAGGAGATATTGGGGAAAAAAATAGCTTCTTGAAATTGCATAAATTTTATATTACTCTTAAACCAAATGAAATTTAGAGTTATTGTGGACTTAATTAATTATTTAATTGTCATAGGTGGTTTCTACAGGAAATCTCTCTATGTCCAAACTAAAACACAAAAAGCCAAACTGAACCAATTAAAATTTGTGAACCCAAGAAAAATATCCTTTTAAAGGAGTCTTCCAACTCTATCAAGGAGTGCTGCAGGAAATCTGTGCCTGTACTTTTTTGAGCACTCAGATGGCCAACAGAGAGGAGCTGACAACACAATGCACCAGCCAAAAGTCCCTTCCCACAGTCAGACATTCCCTAACTAGAAAAATAAGTCACTCTGTCCAATGGTCAAAACTCTCAAAGCCAAACAAACAAACAACAAACAGACAAATAGAGTTTTATATATTTAACACTCCGATTCTATGAGGATCTTCAGAATACTCCTCTTTGAGGTTTTGATCCCCAGCCAAAAAAAAAAAAATTGTTGAAAAAATCCATCATCTGAAAAAATTAACAAGAAATTAACCAGGGACAATATGCACAATGAAAAACAAAGATCTTATTTGTACAAATATATCTGCTAAAGTTGTAGAGAAATCTTATTATTCTTCTAAGTATACATTTTAGTTATGTTCAGAATGGCAAAAGAAACATGTAATAAAATGAAAATTTTAAAAGAAAAAAATATTTTAAAAGTTACTGTGAAAGGCAGCTATGCCCTTTTTGAATTGTGCCCTTTTCCTTAAGGAACATTTAAGTGAAGCCAACATGTTTATCTAAAATTTTTTTACAGAAAAACAAATGCAGGACAATCTGCACTGCTGTTTGGGAAGGGCGAGGGGAGGGTGTGGGGAGGTTAATCAAAAATCTTACATGAGGCACAATATCAAATATTGATGGTTTCTTTGAACAGCCACTATCTTATTAAAGTAATGACTAAAATCTCTGAATACAGTGGAGACAGAAAGGAAAGAAGACATTTGTAAATAAACATTGAAAAATGGATATTAAACTTGTTGCTCAGTCAAAAAATTATCTTCCTGATCTTTTAGTATAATGATATGCAATCTTAAATCTTGTGAATAACAAACTCATCTCACTTTGGCTATTTTGCCTTGGTTTTATTAGCGACTTCAACTTAAAGTTCATAATCGCAAAAGAATTATTTTCCTCTACTCCAAACAAAATCATTCCGTGTCTATATTTGCTATCAAGCATTACTAAACAATAAGTCTACAAATAAAATCTTCCTCAACTACTGTGCCACTGATATTGCTCTTCAAGGGCAGTTGGATGGAGAAAGAAGCCACAGAGTACATGAGTAGAGAGGTTTGCCATAGTGATCTGTAAACTTCTGTCACAATAGTCAATATATATTTAGTGTAGTCTTTTCATTAATTGCAATATTTGCCAAGAAGCTAAAGCTTTAAAACTAACTCTTGTCAATTTTTCTTGTTACTTATTATGAGAGGGAACTAGAAATTTATCATTAGACACCACTTATAATAAAATTCTGTACAGTAATTTCACAATTATAAGCCGCACCTGATTATAAGCCGCACCTCCCATCCGGGTAGCCGGGAAGACAATGGGATTCATCCATATGTAACCTGCACCCGAATATAAGTCGCACTTTTTTTTTTTAAAGTGAGGATCCATGTGCGACAAAGTAATGGGTTAGTAACAGAATC
>VRYO01001878.1:1445789-1462692 GCA_009812075.1 Sialia sialis
TATTTTTTTAAAGAAGAGGGGAAACAGCACAATCTCATTTCAATCAATATAAAACACTCCATTCTAAACCCAGTTGTTTGGGCACACTTTTAATGTTATGAAAGCAAAGATAGGTATAAATTCACAACTATTCCAGAGAGCAGGTTCCTTAATTAATAGTCTATTTGGTGGGAAATTCATCCAAGATTTGCAAGATCTGTCTTCCAGCCAAGACACAGGATCCCACGCTCTCACCTGCCAGGTGGCTTGACTGACCAGCCTGCCCCAGCCAAGCCAGCCAGCCTCCAGGGGCTGATCCACTTTGTACAGGGCTCTGTGGAAGAGGCTGGAGCTCCGCAGTCGCTTCTGTCATGCACCTCATCTGCAGCGCTAGAAAGCCTTCTTTCATTTGCTCCATGAATATTTAGGTACCCCAGGCAAGCTGGAACAACTTTCCTCAGAAAGGTGTTGATTCCAGCATTGTCCTGAATCAGACAGTGTGAGTTTGGACCAGTGGTCTTGTGCCACTCGAGGGAGAAGCCTAACCACCATGCTATTAGGTGTTTGAGTGTGGAGCTCCAGAAATCCCTCCTGTGGGAGCAGTGGCACTTGCCATAATGTATTTAAATATTAATTGAGCAAGAGAATCTGAATGACTCTTTAAGCCTGACTAGCAGCTAAGGTGCTCTCCTGGGACATGGGAGCTGCGATTTCAGATACCCTTAGGCAGAGTAAGGAGTTGAACCCAAGGCTCCCACAACTGCGTCTCTCTTTTTGCCAACATCTGAAGCCAGCCTGAATCCATCCAAAACCACTGAGGTCCACGGACAGCTAAATAACCTCCCAAACTATATTGCTTAGTGAATTTACTGTATACCAAGAAATCTCTGCCCCACTTACAACCCATCTCACTTTTGCCTGCCTGGAGAGTCAAAGGTCCCAACATTAGGCACCTCCACAAACTCTTCATGCCTTCTTTCACAGACCTCTCTCTCATTCAACTCAGATTCCTTACCTTATAGGCAGCTTCACACAGCACTGATTCCTTCTCTTATAGCAGCTCCACATAGCTCTGACTCCTTTCCACTCTGCATGACTGGCTAAACTCAAACTGTCCCTTTAGTGGCCACCAAACCCTGAATAACTCTCACACAACATATGGGTATATGTGACCCTCCACTTTTGAAATATTAGCACTCTTTTGAAGGGCGGTTTACTTTCTCATGGTGAGTGATCAGTCAACTGGGACTGGTCATGATGGCTTATTTTAAGAGTGGGAATTTTACATTGCCACACCGATAAGGCCACCTGTATAGTATATGATATTGCAAGAGTGTTTCTGAAGGTAAGACAAAAGCCTCAGAGAGATCTGGGGAATAAACTGGGGATAGTTCCAAAGTCCCTTAATGTCCTTTAAAGGGAAAGCCAATACAGGAATGTCTTTTACAGTACAAGTTATGTGGGCAGAAAGTGTAAGCCCATTCATGTCTCTGATTGTTCCACATCTGAAGGAGACTGCTGCACATCTGTTGTTCCACACAAGAGTGGAATATATTATGATTTTGCCTGAACCTATCAAGCTGAGGGAAGGTTTCACTGAGTAAAAAAAGATTTTTTTTGCCAAACTGTGCATCCTTTTGGAAACTAACTGGGGCCAACACAGATGTGTTGAGCCGCAAAAATCTCTCTTTGGAGCATAGCTGGTTCCAGAAGAAGCATCATTTTTCTACTGCTGGCAAGGAGCCATTAACTCATTTATATTTTTTTCTGAGAAGCAAGAGAGGACACTAATGCCAAATGTCTCAGTGTATTTGCTATTTTAATGCAATTAAGTGACTAGGAAAAAAGAGTGATGCCACATGCAACTGCGTTCTCAACCTGCGAGAACTTTGCAATTAAGCATGGTAAAAAATACAGTAGTGTGAGGGGAAATTGGCAATGAGATCTATGGTCTGAGTTATTCATCCAATAGAAGATATGAAGGAGTAGATATTTTGATGGTTTATATGAAATGATGTATTCTCAAAAAATGTGTAATAGTCCTTATTAGCACATTTTTGGCTCTCTTACTACTTCCAAGGAAATTTAGCAAAGTCAGACGAAGTTAAATACTTTGTACTTCCTGAGACAGTCTTCTGCATTTAATATCAAGGCAATACAGGCTGCCAGGTTGGGACAGCCTGACATGTCCTCATCTTTTCCCTGTTTGATCTTTACATTTAGAGACCAGTTTGTTTTCTACCACTATTAAATGATCATACACATAACACAGAAAGAGATAAAATGCTAAATGTCTTAGGTGGGTGCTCTGGCTTCTTAGATCTACTAACACGGGGTTAAAGCATGAATTTTCTTTATGAGTAGAATTGTACACATATTAAATTGGTTTTATGCCTTCACATCAAGAATAAAACAATTATTTTGGGCCTCAAAGCAAAACAAAACAAAACAAAACAAAAAACAAAATCAAACAAGCAATGATGTGGGTATTTTGATTTCTCATTGATTTGTCCTGCACTGAGAAACACATCTCTTTCAGTATTATTTAATTTTGAATTCCTTATGAAAGCATAAGTATTTTCAACTTTGCAGAAAATTATTTGAAACATATCAGAGCAAAATATTTGAGTATTGTTTAGCTTATATCCTCTCTTTTAAACTCAAACTGTTAAGTGAAAACAATATAAATCATGTGTCTAGTCCCCTGAAGTTTCATTTTGTGCTGAGTATTTGTTAGTAGACTATTTAAAATTAAGAACAGCCAGTATCATTCCTAGTAGCATTTTTATCTTCTTTTGAAGTGATGTTGCTGGGCGGTATTTATCCTCCAAAAATAAGACATTGGGAGATATTTAGAATATTAAATAGTAATTATAAAAACCCTAAAGTTTTCATTCCTTACCAGAAGTCAGATTAAGATATTTGCAGCAAAAATTAACAAGTAACCACAATGTTGCATTCTAGAGTGTGTTTAGAAAAAACAGAGTTTCTTCACATGCTATACACAAAATATTATGTTAGAGACAAAAAATTATACCACCATATCTTACACTATGATCTGCTCCCATTTAAACCTTTTCGTATGCCAAATGTACAGCCTGAAGTGGACTGCCTAATTTTCAAGAACTCGATGTTAGATCTTATACATGAATAAATGGTCAGGTATATGCCATTTTTAAAGCACTGTTCAACAGGTATTAATCTACCTGCTGATCACCCAAAAGGAAGCCTCCATTCCACACAGGAAATTATTAGCCAGAAGCACATATTGGAAGGTCATCTCTTGAATTTTACTGAGCAGCTCTCCTGACATAAAGGGTTAACAAGCAAAAATCAGTGCGATTCAAAGAGATTTGTCTTGAATAAATGAGCTACATCCTTCTCTTGTGAAAGATTTTTTAAGATAGCAATCTATACAAATAACACTGGTGTTTTTTTTATTAGCCAACAGTCTCTAACTAGCACAGTTTCCAGAAGTAAAAGGATTTTATTGAACATCATATTTGCACAGTTATCAATAACTTTATACACAGCCCAAAAATTGAAACAGTTAAATGGGTGTTTGTAAATGGAGGAAGAAAGGGGAGGAAAAAGAATAGGAAGGGAAGAGGGGATGACAGGGACTGTTTAAGCACCAAAAACACAGTTCCAAGGAAAAATCAGCAGAGTTCTACATGTACATATAGGCATTGACTGCACAGCTCTTCAAAAGGCTCTGAGATCTAAAAGACATATATTTTGTTAATGCTTCTTATATTTGGGTAGCATCTTCTTATTTTATCTGAACAGCATTTGCACATGCAATGCATAGAGAACATACACCAGCAGCAAGAGAGTTCATATTTAACACAGTTTCAAGGTATCTAATATTTTGTCAAACATTTTATAGGTTTTAGCTTAGGGATAAATTTGAAGCTGGCTTTTCCCCAGTGAAACCTGCAACAATAGAGAAATATATATTGAAGGAAAAGAGAAACTAGGATATCGAGAAAGCCTAACAGAAATCTAACATTTCATTTTATACTTAATAATTACTTTCTACAGATCCCTTTGGCTGGTAAAGCTTTTTATATCTCAAAGTTTTACTGTTCAGCTATAATGCTGAAAATCTCCAGATTTTTTCCTTGCTTCAGATTCTAAAGTATACATATGGTCTGTTCTCTGACATGACACAGTAGTTTCAATTTCAAAAAGCAACTGCTCATCTGCCAATTCTTTACGTAAGATTTAACAGCTAAAAAACATTTTAAGCCAACCTGTAAAACTCACTATTGAGCAGGAAACAGCTAATTTGTCCTTATACAAACAGAAACTTCATGTTTTGTTGTATAACTATGGCAACTTCTACAAATTACTCACCCAGGACTTTTGTTACACTACGTTATGACTCAGACTTATTAATGCTCACCTCCCTCAACTTCCAGTATCATCTTTCTGAAACGGCTCTGAGCTGCGTTCCTAGGTCTGAATGCCCCTATCCAGCTGCCCATTAAAAGTTATGAACACACAAAAATTCTTCCTGGATGGGTGTGAGCAGTGCCTATAAACTCTGTGCGCCCAGACTGTTAGGTTGTGGTTACTACCTTGTCACAAGACCTATTTTATATTCAAAGTAGCGAAATTGCTAGAGTATGTGACAAGGAGATAAGTACACCCACCTAGTTTGTTTCGAAGTGGATCGGTCCTTCAGCATGTTTTAAGCCCTTCCAGATTTATCCCTGGCGGCTGGCTCTTTGCCAGGGCTTAGATTCTGTTCTGGTGTGCAGTGTGCTGAGTATTCCCAGGTGCTGGTATATTTTTATGCCTTAGTCCTTATTTACAGTTTTTCTAAGGGATGCTTTGAAGTCTGAACAATCGCGATGCAGTGCACTACAAAGTTCTTTCCACATCCAGCAATCTTTTCATGTTGCCTTAAGTTAAGCATTTCTAAATGAGAAAATAAGAGGATGAACACTAATAAATTGCAAAAGAAAAGAGCAGTTTCTTGCATAAAATTAATAATTTCAGTGTACCAGGAGCTATGTGAGCAACCACAGAACAAGATTAATAACTTAAAATAATCATTCACTCCATCTTCCTAAAACTCTTTCACAATGGCTACTAATACAGTTCTACTTTCAACTTTATAGCTCCCCTTTTTACCAGCCCTACTATTATAATACTTGACATGCTTGGCTGCCATGGTGTAATAAAGAGGGGTAAAATGACGCATTAAAGGTCCCTGGTGCAAATCCTATTCAAAATTTTTCAGTCTGGAATAGGCAGCACAAAAAGGCAATACTGGGAATTTAAGGGTCATAAAGTAGTACAGGCACTCAGCTCTCCAAGTTTCAGTTAACTTTCTAAAAGCCAAAGCAACAATAGCAAAAGCTCTAACGATACATTCAACTTTCTTTTGGAGAACAGGCACCTAGAGAATTGTAAGGGAGGGCAAGCAGGGAAGCGGCCACATTATGCTGCAGTGTTAGCCAGCATCACTCATATGTGACTCTCAGCAGCTGTCTGATGCAAGTAACTGCTCAGTGCCTGGGCAAACAACATGGCATGGTAGCATGCTTCACACCGTGAGGCAAACAGCACTCTGTGGAACATGAAAAATCAGAATAAAGCTCTGGAAAATCAATCCTATGTTTTGGGGGTTTAGTGCATTCACTTCTCAAAATTAAATTATAATTTCTTACAGATATTCTCACAGATTCTTTTCCTATTGAAAATGTAAGATTCTCAGTTTGGTGTATATTTCTTTTTCAAAGCTTTATTTGACACCCCCCCCCACCCCCAAAATAAAAAAAAAACCAAAAAAAACCAAACAGAAAACAAAAAACTTCAGAAACATGTATTTGTGGTTCTGAAGTGGTTACATTCGTAGAAAACATACCTTACTCTTTACAAACTATAGGACTTTGGTCACCAGTTATTAAATGTTTTTATTCTTCTGCCTAATTGTGTTTTTGAAAGGGTGATAAATTTGAGAAGGCAGTTCTGGTTTACTGTCAAAGGACAGACAAACTAAGGGTCTGGTCCAGGTACAGGGCTTCCAGTTATGGACAAATCCTAAATGCTTAGCAGTCTTTGTTTCAGGTTTAACAGGTGGATTATTAAATAACTGAACAGGGCTCATATAAAGACACAATGGTCTGTACAGTGTGATGCACTTTATTATATTTTGGGGTAGAAATGTAACAGTGAGTAAACTGAGGAAGGGAATAGGGGTGAGATTCAAAGCCCATTCAAGTTTCTGAAACGCTTCAGTTAACTTCTACAGTTTTCAGAGGAGACATTACACAATTTCTAACAGATAGTAATGCTGTACAAACGGAACAATACTTTAATCTGCCTCAAAAAGACTTAGGGAGGAGAAATAGCACAGAAGAATATGTTCTATTTTACTATCACAGGAATGCATGTACAACAGACAAACATCCTCCCTTACACACTGGATCAAGAGCCAAGGGAGATCCTGCATACTTGAAGCCATCAACCACTTAAAACTGCTATTGTCAAAGCAATTTTTTACAGCAGACTGATTTGTATGCAGACCATTTTTAATAGCACAGAAAGAGTTTGGGACCATGTGTTAGAGTACACAAGTGATTTCCAAAAGACATTTGAAATGTAAAAATTCTGGAGGCTGCCTCCTTCCTTTCTCCCCTTCCCTGCAACATGCATACACATGCATACACGCACCATCAACTTCCACTGACATTTCTTCATTACTATGAAGAAGCTCAGGCTCTCTTGAGAGATTTTGCAAAGCACTGCTCCTCTTTTTAAGTAAGGCTACACTTACGTCTCTCAGAATGATTTCCATAAGTTTATATTCTATCAAAACACATGATTTCAGATCTTAAGGTGTAGAAGCAGTGTTAACAAGGTCCTCCTATGAAGATTTTAAGCTCTTTTGAATGCAATTTCATTCTTTCTGGTGTCTTCTGCTTGTCAAATTTGCACAGGGCATTGGGACATTCTTTGGCATCAGGAGGTGCAGCTGGGGAATAAAATGTCCTCAAATCCACACTGCTGAAGTGAAACCTTTGCTTCTTCGATTTAGGAAAAGGCCATGAACCCTGGGTTCAGTGTTATCAAATCATGGTATCTGCAGGCGATGCTACCTTTCTCTAAGAAGAGAAACATTAAAATGAATAAAATTAAATTTAAAAATTAAGTAAAACAAAATAATAAAATACTAAAATGCTCCCCTCTGGTATCAAGCCCTATCAACTCTTTTAGGGTTCCACATGGTCACCACAGCATTTAGGGTAGATATAGTGACTTGCCTTTTAAAAACTAGCATACTAAGACAGAGCCCCATTTCCCTCTTAGCTGAGCACTGGCAGAGAGTTAATACTACACTAGGTTAGGATTTCAGTGGGGATAAACAAGAACCTTTTCTTTCATATGTAAAGCTACTAGAACCATGCATTCCAGCTGTAAGCATGCTCATCAAAAGAGGAACTCAAGAAACCAGAAACTTTGCAATTCCATTTTGCTGCACTTTCAAGGTACAGTAGCAAAGGTAACAAAAGGATGTTTATTTCCTTTGTATAACAGACAAAGGACGCTGCAGTAGCACTTACTGTTTAAGTTTCAAGATAAGCACAATACATCCACACCAGTGACAAGAAAAAACAGAGATGCTGTGAATTGTAGGGTGGTCTGTACAAAAAAAATCAATATTATGGTAATAAGTAGTAATTCAGCATTTCTGCAAAAAACTTCTATTTAAACAGGGGTATAAATCAATAAAAATCTTAGAATGTTTTGTGAATCTTATTTGTTCCATCTATAGTCACATTTGAAATAATTAAGTTTACAGAAAAATCATCTTTATTATTTTTAGGTAGTAACACTGTAGAAAAGAAAAAATAGAAATTAGTTCATTTTCCCTTTATGTGGTGCTGTAAGACAGCAAAATCTAGTTGGATGAATAGAAGAATGGAAATTGGGTCTTAGAAGTTTTATTTCTTGCTCTTAATATGATACAGAGTTTGAACGTCAGTGAAGCACTAAACTCCCTGCCTCATCTTCACTGACTGTATCAGGAGAATAATGATGGTTTGTAGAAGCTCTGCAAAGCTTTGGACACCAGATCTGTAAGGCTCTCCATAGTGAGCAGCAAGTCCTGCTCTTGCCTGGCTCCACAGAGCAGCAAGTCCAAGACTGAGAGCTTGCCCAGGCTCTGTTAGAGCTCACATACATTCCTTATGGCCCATATTTGCTGTGCAAAGACGTGGTGTCCCAAAGCACCACGTGATGAACATGAAACCAGAAATACATATGTACCCCTGTGCTTTGTTTCTTTTTGATTCTCTGAACTTACATATTTTTATGCAGATTATTCTTTCAAATTTTCATATTTTTCAGGGGGTTTAAATTTCACTTATGCCTATGGACAGAGCTTTTATAAGCATAGAATTTTGTAATGGAAACATACTTCTGTTTGGGGGACTAACAGCATTCCATTTAAACATGTTTTCAATGTCCCCTGAGGAAAAAATATCCTTTGCAAATAACAAAGTAATTTAGGAGAGTTAAATGCAGAAGCACCTTAAATATACATGGCATTCCCATTATGAAGATTGTAGAAAAGATGTCTTGTCTTCATGTCTAGAAGACATAGTTTGAACATTGGAGCGTGTATATGAATTCCAAGGAATACAGATTGAAGCCCAGAAGTTTCCTAGCATTGGGTGTTGTTTCCTAAAATCAAGTTGAAATTTTGAAAGAAAGAGACATGTTTTTTGTGGTGGACTTAGCAGTGCTAGGTTAACAGTTGGACTTGATGATCTTAAAGGTCTTTTCATACTTAAAGAATTGTTTGAGTCTGTGAATCTTCCCTCCCTTGGGCTTGACCATTTTGCAGAAAGAAAAGAGTAGCTGCAGCAGTACCATCCATATGACTACTCCAACATTCATTCACTCAACATGACTCCCTTTTTGATTTTTCTGCTGTCTTCACCACTTAATGAAGAGAGCACAATCCACTTTCTTATAAAAGGTACTGAAATACTTCTACAAAAGGAACTTCAGTATTCTCTGAGTGCTATACTGTGGTTCATTAGGAAAAATGTCATGGGATAACCAGCCACTTCATGACAAATGCAATCAGTGTCTCCCTGAGCCTCCATTTGCAAATATACCCTAAATAAGTCTATTTACACACAAGGCACAGTAACATTGACCCATTGCCAACAACCAGGAAAAATATACTGCAAAAAATTACCCTGAACTTGCATGTTTTGTAATTCCCAGATTTAATATATTCACACACCATTCTCAAATGACTCAGACATATTTCTGGAGAGTCATCTAGATGGCTAAAATGGGTCTTAACAGCAATAGAAAACTAGAAAAGCTGCTAATTTTACGGACACACAAAAATCAGGGTGCTGGGCTATTTGTGAAAATCTCCTGAGTTAGGAAGGCTGGTCAGTCCTGTAAAATCATCTCAGAGAAGTGCCAAGCTGTTAGGTGCAACTGAAAATAGTAATGCTTCAACATTGAGATGCTGCCAACTGAGGTTTAACCCAAAATCCTGGAGTTGTAGAACAGGACCTTGCAAAGTGAACTGGTTTGCAGGGTCAAGAAGATATATTTACAGTAATTTCACACTAATAAGCCGCACCTACTTCACTAAAGAATCAAAACAATCTTGGAAGTGTGGCTAATCACCAGGTGTGGCTTATTTATGGAAAAATTCCTGTGAAATGCCAACCCGGAAGTGAGAGCCGGCCAGGGAAGGAGCTGCCGCGGAGCCACTGGTGAGCGGGCGCTCGCGCGGCAGCTGACACTGGGGGCTGGAGTGCCATGGCCCATGGCACAGGGAGGGTGCCTGGGGCTGCGTTTAAAGGCTTCACCGGTCTGTGAAAACTGTTTGCAAATTGAGCACCTGACAGCAAACCCCACAATCCTGCGATTCTGTTACTAACTCGTTACTTTGTTGCACATGGATCCTCGCTTCAAAAAAAAAAAAAAAAGCGACTTATCACCCAGTGAGGCTTATTTATGGACAAATTCCATGGTCTTCTCGGCTACCCAGAAGTGTGGCTTATAACTAGGTGTGGCTTATGAGTGTGAAATTACTGTAAGTGTCATGCAATAAACAAACAGATATAATTCTTAAATGCGTCTGGACTCTAAGCAATTTCTATCACATCTGAGGCAAAAGCTTCTTCTCATCTATCCTTGTCTCTCTTTGTTACTCATTGTCTTGTCTTAAAAACATCCCTCTTCCCTCTGAACATTCCTCGACCTATGTTTGTCTTCATAGGAATAAACTGCATTACTGATAAGATTTTAGGGATGTGGATTCATCTTGTAATCAAAGGATAGTGATTTCAAAGATTCTAACACACATCACAATAGTAAAACTTGTCTTAATACTATATATTTAACAAAAAAACTTAATGGAATATTAAAATTCAGTCATATTTTTCCACCTGCCTCTATGTCAGATTGGTGACTTCACTACATTAAATTCAGTTTTGGAATGTTTATGCTAATACTATGTTATCATATTTTGCATATATATTCTACCTTTTCAGATCAAGTTATATTCTCAAATCAATTGGAATTGTGAATTACAAAGCTTTTTTCTCTTATAACATAAACTTTTTGAGCATTCCCTCACTTACATTCCCTTACTCTACCACTTTTTGTCTAGGGATAATTTACGTTATTTTAAGATAGATGATATTTTAGAACTGAAGATCATTTCTCATTATTGAAGTGATATTGAAATTGACACTAAATATTACAACCCACTGTCCAGTTAACACTGTATAGGCATAACATCTTTTGATGCTCTAAGTCAAGTTTAGGCACTAAGTACTCCCCATGAGGGGAAGAAAGAAATAAATGCCAATAAATTCAATTTCTGTGCTCCAGCTGGGCATTCCACAATGAAATGCAGATGCTGATGGTTTTCTCTCCCTTCATCCTGACAGTGAATTCCATGATGAAAATCTAAAGCTGCAGAGAAGGAGGCTCCAGCTCACCCCAGCTGGCCCCACAGCCCAGACCCTGACCACAGCAGTACTTCTTTGGGCTGTCATAGAGCTGACAGCCTGGGGGAGCTCCATGTTTCATGTTGTTCTCCAAATTAATCTCTAAAAAAAAGCAAAAGTTTCCTTTTTTGCCAACAGCAAATCTAGTTGATAGATTCATTGGCAGGAGGAAGTCAAAAAGCCCTGCTACCATTATTTAAAAATTTACACTAAAATATTCAAGGCTGTGTTCAACAGATGAAATCTCTTTGGAAGCTGGGTTGAAGAAATACTAGTGCTCAAGAACTCAGCCCATCAGACCATATAGCCATGCACACATTCAGTTCTTGGGCACCTGCTCCAATGCCATTGTGGATCAAGCCCTTTTATTCTTTATTCAGGACAAAATTTCAAAATGTATGCCACCATACAGTTTTATGTAATTCAACTCTGTTTGAGTGGGCTAAGGTAAGAGAAAATCTTTGATAGCAAAAAAGCAACTAAAAAATAATTGAACAGCGTTTGTATTATCCTGTCCTGTCCATTTAATATTTTAGACTGAAATATACTTGTTTCTAAGATACTTTCAAACACATTCTTTTGGTTTCCTTTGACTAGTGCAATCTGAAGCTGCATTTCATATGGAATACATATGAAAATCACTTGATTGCATCTTGGTTCAAGATTTTTTACTTTTTTATTTTTAAAAAATTAGGGAGGAAAATAAGAAATTAATAAAATGTTGATAGCCAAACCTGGTAGAAACATATGGACAGTCATGTTGTATTTTCACTTAAGGCAGAAAAACAAGCAAACATGTGTAAGGCAACATAAAACTAACTCATTCACTCAAAAAACTGAAATAATCTACTCAGTTGTGATCAGTTAAAAGCATAGTTTTGCCTACTCATTTTTTGCGTCTTAATGCTTAGAAAAGTTTTTAAATGCCTCCCTGTACTTCTGCTCAAGGTAACATGTTTTACAAATCAACAAAACCTTTTAGCAAGGAATGTGAGTGTATCTGTTCACATGAAACACCAAGAGTAATTTAAAGGTAATTCAGGTAATCTTTTATCCTGGCCTAACAGTGGAATCATTACCATAAAGCCTAAGAAAGAGAAGGAACTCCTGTGCAATTAGCTGTAGGGGTACTTCTTGGAGTAGCAAACTGAACCCTGCAGAACAGAAATATTAGCAGAAACCTAAGTCGACGAGCATCTTGTAGGTACCACAGTGTAAAGATATAAAATCATGTACCATAAGAGCCAGCAGAGGGTGCTTCCATTTTAGGGCTGGAACAGGAGTGGGTCTCAGGCACAGGAGCAAAAAAAGCCTTTGCCTATCTTTGATTTGCTAAAATATTGTCCCTAGTTCAGATACCTTTCATTTCTTTGTGAAAACAGGGGTTTCAAATATAAGGTGGTTGCAGAGTCAATCATATGCACATTTTACAAAACACCACCTTTCCCAAATCTATGTGTATTTGTCTCAAGGTAAAGATTGCATAGTTTGCATGTAACTTTTTGATTTTTAGCAGAAACTATTTCCCTCAATTAAAGCAAGGTAAGTTTCATGTAGGCTATGTTTTCACTGCAGCAACTCCCACTCTGAGAGGCAATATGAAGTGTCACTGATATTCTTTAAACTGCTGTTTGCCTTTGAATAGTTTTTTCAGATTTCCTCAGGAATTCTCTGTAATGAATATAAAATTCTACTGTCTCTACATCACCACTAGGGATGCTCAGACAGAGTATACTCAGCAGCAAAAAATCCCCAGAGGGTTCCAAAATAACATATTGTGTAGTTCAAGGTGAGCTGCCCAGACAAATACAATGACCTTAGACTCCCCAGGATGTGCCTCTACTACCTCAGACTCCCTTCCCTAGGGAAGATCAATGACTTCAATTCAAAAAAAAAAATTAAAAAAAAAATAAAAAAACAAACAAAAAACCCCAAAACCCCAAAAAACCACAAACCAGTCAAAGTTGTAATTTGTAAAAGCAGCTTTTATTTAGCAGCCTAAATGAAAATGCTGACCCTGAGAGCCTGACTGCCAGCTCTGAGAGCCTCACATTGGCAGGAATCACAGCCCTCAGAAGAGCAAACCATGAGTACAAGATAGGATTAGAGGTCTGAGCCATGAAGCTAGCTTATTTTTATGTTTGATAGAACATTTAAATTATATACTTGGAAGATTAAATTTCAATAAATATGTTGCGAGGAAACATTCTGCAGTCCTGTTGTTCTTTCACCCAGGAACAGTTATCTTGAAAAGGTAGCACATTTCCTTGGACAGAAGCCATTCCTGGCAGCAGATCTCAACACTCAGTAGGAAACCCATGTCTTTGAGTTCTGAACTAGCCCATACTGGAATTAAAACACAACACTAACAGTCAGAATCAGTTGTTCTTGGTGGGTAAGTGTTTTATAACTGCATGGGGATATAAGAGCAGAGCTTCCAGTTTGATTCTTTTTTTACAAAATGCTGTGATTAACTGCATGACTTCACTTATTGTTAAGGTAACAGATGGAAGTGCCACAGTGAAATATTTCCTTTTTATTTACAAACAATAGAAAGTCTTTCTGCTGATAGGAATTAAAACATTACAGGAGCATTTGTTCCACAAGCTTAAATTCTTTCATGCTACCACATGCATTTTTCATGGAAAGTCAACATCTTTAACATTTTTGCACTGTCTGAATTTATCATCCATAACTTTTTTCTGATTCCTGTTCAAATGAATTTGCTTAAAGAATTATGTACCTACAGTATAATGAGCTAATTAACTAAAGAACAAAAGGTGCCTTCTGTTATATATGAGATGTAACTAGGTCTCAGACAGAGGCAACACATTCTTTATTTTTAAAGGCAATCTGTATTGCTGATTTTGATGTCAGACACCCTGTATCATTTTGTACAGTGACACAAAAGGACTGATAAAACATTAAAATGAAAATTGGCTTTAAAAAAACCCATGCGCCACATCTTACTACCAGTATTATGAATTTTGAGAGGTTTGTAAAAGATGTGTTCTTTGATCAATTGCAGGGTTTCTAAGAAAAAAAATCACTTTTATGCTCTTTGACTGGCAATAGCACTGAGCAATGGACAAAACTGACAGACAGAAGCTGCATAAACAAAATAAGTCAGGGATTTTATTAAATATTAATTCTATTAATTCACAGCAAAAATCTTTGTTTATTACTGTATATTAAAAATATATTTTCTTTATTCTAAATCATTTCTCCACAGACACAGTACAACTTGTCAATGCTTGTAAAGATCTTTTAGCTTGCTAGAAATGCCTCAAGCACAAAGAGCAGTAAAATATTTTTAACACTGACTTAGATCTCACCACATTTAACAAAATATATTAAAATAATGATTTACAATGTGGTTAAAAGAGAATGGTAAAGAACACATTTACTTTTAACCAGCAATAATTGTCATTGTACCATTGAAGTACATCAAAAGAATTAAAAATACTGTGCAATGAAACTTAGCAGATTCTGTGAGGGGTTGTAAGAGAACATTACCTGTGCCCAGTGTTCACAAATCAGTACATGAAGCAGAAGGATGCTGGAAGTACACTTCTGCACATCCACAAAAGAAAAAACATTTTATTCCAGGGTTCCTATAGGAATTAGAACAATGACTGCATTGTCAGTGTACAAGTTGTGCGGATCAGAGCTGCAGACATAACAATGACCGTGCTGCCCAAGGTTTTCTGGGTCCCCTATACACCCCCTGTGTGAGGCACAGGGTTTGGCTCCTCTTCTCTGCTATGGATCAACTCAGACCAAAGAACTATGATCAGCTGCACTGCAAAATCACAATAAGTCTTAGACTGTAACTGTTTGTTTCTTTCTCTTCTAGGTGTCTCCAGAAATCAATAAAAAAAGTAAGCTTTCTACTTTAGGGAGTTCATCTCTAGCCGTGTATTTCTGTTAAACCTGGTACCTATACCTGCAATATCAAACAACTAAACAGATCCCATGTATTCAATAGGATACCATCCTTATGGGATAGACTTTCTGATATCCTTAATAAAAGCTCATATTTATGGTACTTCCTCCCTATGTTGTGACAGCAAAAGGCTTGAATGACTCTTGCACATAATTTTATAGTGATCCCCCTTTTTTAAGTTGTTTTGCAAAAGAGATCCAAGCATCATTCAGAGAGATATTTGATTTTCAGTTATGGGCATACTCTATAAGGATTTTTTTAAAATGTAAAAAGGCAGCTATCCGCCATTTTAATTTCTGATTTTACAGAAACTAAAATGGTGATTAATACATACTATTAGAACTAAGGAAGAGTTTCCTATCATCATTAATAACAGCCTTCCTTCTCTGTGGACACTCATTCACTTGGGGCAATATAAGTACACACACGGAGAACCAGAAACTCCCTTCCCACTGTCATCTAAGTTTCACAAAAGTTCTTATCCAAAGGTCAGCTGCCAATCAGTATATACATATATACACACATGGGTCCTTGGTGGGAATAAATTCCAAGTTAGTTGGCTACAAGAGCATATAGGTACTACTACTTGAGGTAAAGAGGAATAAATCTTTTCTTATTTGTTCTTTTGTCCTTCCTGGATGATGGATGCTCACATATCCTGAATGCCTGTGTGTTTCAACTCTAAATAATGGCATATAAGAGATAGAGATAAATTTGAATTAGAATATCTAAAAAAACATTAAAATGCCTCTGCATAGCAGTCAGCAACCTCTATTATACTTTGACTGTCAAGTCTTCTAGCAAGTCTTAAAATCAACTTAACCAGTAAAGGAGGAGGCTTTGCAGGGTAATTTCCTAATTAGAAATCTGTGTTACTTGGAAATCACCAGAAACCTCTTTATCTTTATGAAATCATCTCTAGAAGGTTGTATTTAGTTGAGACAACAATTTCATAAACAACTTTTGCTGCTGCTCCTTGGCCTTACAGAAAGAACACAATACAGTAAATGCTTCATGGTCTTCACTTATTAAGCTGGAACTGTTTTGAATAGAGAAGCTGTACAATCTTCAGAAGAGTGGGAAGGCTGAGAATGACAGCCATGAACATTCCAGAGGCTGAAGAAACAAGCAGAGTGCATCTACTTGGGATCTGAGGCCATTGCTTATGATGTTTTCCTTAAAAATTTTGATTTTCTGCCTTAGGATGTTACAAAATTATTGGCAATTTTACAAGTGATTTCTAAGTAAAAATCAAAAGCTGTTTCCCTTTCTCAGTGAATCTACAAAGTGGTGAAGGCTTTTTCTAGCAGTAAAGGCTTTTTCTACCAGATTTTTCCAGGCAGATGTTTTTAAAAAAGCAAGAAGGTGGAGATTCAGTCCTCTTACAAAATCAGAGAGTACTGGTTTGGGAGCACTTGTAGAGAGTAACAGCTGCTCTTAGAAACAGGAAAGGACAAGCACTCAAAAAATATTAGAAAAATTAATAGTATGTCAATATCTTGTTGGCTGTTATAAACTTATTACTCTCTCAATGATTTCTGCAGTAATGAGAAGACATATGTTCCTTTTAAAAACTGAAAGTACAAGAAATGGTTTGCATTGTTTTGCATGGCCTGGTTTTTGGTAGTGGGGGGCCACAGAGCTTTCTTCTATGGGAGCTGCTGGAAGCTTCCACCATGTCCAGAAGAGCCAATCTCTGATGGCTCTGGAGATGGACATGCCACTGGGCAAGGCTGGGACACCAGCAGACTGTGGTAACGCCTCTATGATGACAGAATTAAGAAGAAAATCAAAACAAAGACGCGCAGTTTTGTTTCTAGTCAGAGAAGAGAAGGAGGTGGGAACATGTGAGGGAAACTACATGGAGACACCACGGTCAGGGCAGAAGGAAAGGAGGAACTGCTCCAGGTGCTTGATCTGAGATTCCTCTGCAGACCATGGTGAGACCATGGTGGAGCAGCTGTGCCCATGG
>VRYO01001878.1:1463692-1523449 GCA_009812075.1 Sialia sialis
CTCATGAGCCCTTTTTTAGTTTTTTCCCCTCTCCTCTGCCCAGCTGTGGCAGGGCAGGATGAGTGAGCAGCACTCATGGGTGCCTGGTATTGGGTCAGTGTCAAACCATGACAGGGTTTCACTTGGTAAACTTGCCATTCCTGCTCTAAAGAACATGTTTTCTGTGGAAACTTTTCCTGCTGCACAATCTATCTTAAAAAAAAAAACAAACCCAAAATAAACATCAGTACAATCTTATAGTTCAAGAGTCACAAGTATACAACTAATAGTTTTACTACCATGTCATAAAGAAAGGGGGATGCTTCTTTCACTTTAGTATATTAGGAACACCTATGTAATAGACATGGAAAAGGGATATTCTATGAGAATAGAATCAGAAACAGAAACTTTAATATTATAGATTAAAAATCTGTCATTTTTTTGCATTGGCACATACTTCTATTAAGGTGTATGAAAGCATACATTTTTACATACAAAACTATCTGAAAAATTCCTTTTCTTGAGGAAGATAAATAGCTGATAGCTTTTCATACTTATTACCAAATTTAGTATACAGATTTTTTTGTTAACATAACATAAAATTACTTGAATCACAGTATAACATAATGAAAAACCTTTTTTATGCATCATGATATTAAAAAGCTTCTGATTATGTATTGGCAGCAGAATCATACTTCAGCCACTGATATCACATTACTAATTTTAATAATCAGCAATGTTTCTAACCCATTTAATGGATTGCTTAGTAGTAGATATAATGAAGTTTAATCCATGTTGCAACTACTTGAAAAATAAACCCCACAGTACTATAATTTGATATGACAGTCAGGACTGAAAGTGTAAGATCATTAACACTTCACAGGTTATACCCTGAAGTAAGTCTTACAAGAAGTTCACATAAATAAGGACAGATTTACACAATTATGTAGTTATGAATATCGCTGCATTTCTAACCATAAGTGAATTCTTCTCAATTTACTGTTCATTTGACTTTGATATGCATAAAAACCGCAATCCAACAAAAAACAAGTCAACCCATTTTTCCTTTTTTCTTATTTGGTTTCAGGACATTTATATATCAGGTAGAGGTGTATGAACTCAGACAGTTTCATCTTAGAGAATTTTTGCTTGTGAAAGAATTCAGAAAAGTTTCATTTTTTCCACTTAGGTTTGCATTTTTGCCTGTTGTTTGACTGGAATGCTACAAAAGACCTACAAGGAGTTAAAGAAAATTAAAATTTGGCAAATATAAGACCTCTCCCTGGGAAAAAAAATAAAGAAAAGAAAAAGAAGAAACTGCTGATAATAATGATAAAAAAATTTAGATAACCCCTATGGTGGTAACATCAATATTTTGGAATGTTTTTAAAAGAAAAAATGCAAAGACAAGGGAACTCTCTACTTTGTCAAAGAGCTTCTCATTGATATTTGAAACTGAACACCTCAAAAAAGTTACACTAGCACACCATACTGATGTTATAATTTGCATTATCTTGTAAAATTTCTCACCTCTGTGGAGCCACTGATGACATTGTTTGGTTTTTATCTGATAGGGAGAGAAGAGAATTGGAAAGGTACTATTTCAGGATGCTATAAATGACTACATTTAACACATAGCCTTGAAAGATGCAGGGGGTGGAGTTTAAATTTGCAGTGATACTGACTTTGTCACACTCAGACTTTATGAACTAATGGATTTCTACTCACTTTTTTGGAAATACACACACAAGTAGTAATTTATGCAACTGTTTTATATTTCTGGTTATCACCATTCTGAACTATTTGAACTCATCATTTTTTAACACAGCTCTTTTGTATGAAATATAAGAGGAACCAATTGCTCAGAACTGTTATATGTGAAACTGTGAGAGACTGTAATTTCATTAATCAGAATTGAAAGTTATTGATTTTTTACACTCTGCTTTCAGAACAGTTTGGTACAGTACACAAAACTTTTTAAATATTGCTTTCAGCATTTTGGAGTCTTTTGTTTTACAGACAAACTTTGTGTTACTTCACTACACAATATACTGAAGGCTAATAATTATTAGGACATGTGGTAGGCGTTTATCACCACTAACATCACACAAGCCACTCTATGATCAAGATAAAATAGGGCAAATGGTTCAATTAAAGGCACATTCTTTGGTGCATAACAATAGAAGGCTTGTGACATGGCAAGATTAAGAAAAGACTCAAACATCTTTAAAACTACTCATTACCACCAGTTAAAATGTGCATGTCTGACCCTTATGGTAATCAGTAATACTCCATTTGCACACTATAGAACTAAATAAGCTTTATTTCAGTCACATAGAGTTACTTGTGGTGGCCTGCAGTTAACTTAGCTGATCTCAGAGCTGATGCTTGCAATGAATCAACGGCCATAATGATAGGCCATCATCTTTATCAACCCATTTATGATGACAGGAAGAAAACAGGACTGTAGATTTTCCTGACAAGTGGAGTAGTATTTAAATGTTGACTGCTACATACATCAGATTAACAAGGTTGCAAAGTTACTGAGAATCCCATTCCCTGAGGTACAGATTCACCCTGTGGTGCTATTATACCATAAGGTATATCAAAGATAATTGCTTAGTTTATTATCCTGTTGTCTATTATGTCAACCCTTAATTGTGAATTCAGAAGCCTCTTGATCTCCCAGTTCCTTATGGACCTATTATTAACCCCAATCATTTTCATTAGGATTTATTACTATTTTTATTATTAAAGTGCAGATTTCTTTAAAATAATGTCTCCAAATAACCCACAACTCTTTTGTATTGCTTCAGCAAAAGAGAAATTGATGAGATATTCAGTCAGCATTGAAAATAAAGGTCTCTCAAGCTCTTTTCCTTCCTCTGAAAAAATTTTCCGTATCAAAGTTCAGCTTTTTTTACTCAGTTACTTCAACATTCAATTACAAAGATTTCAGTGGTGAAATCAGATTATTATAGTTCTATATGACTAGATAGAGTTATCCCAACAAGAAAGTGTGAAGGTGGCAATGTCACTGCTGCTGTCTTTTCCCCATGGTCCTGAAGTATGGTGGTCAAGCTTTCATGCTTCTTGTGCTATACTTCCAGAGAACAATTTAAGCACATTCCCATAAAATACCACATGAAACCTACAGAAGCTAGAAACAGTTAAAAACTATGGCCTGGCTAGTACAGATAAGTAGTCATTCATAATTCCTCCTAATGTATACAATATTAATCTGTATGTACCTAGAAAATCTGACTACTTCCTATACTTCAAAGTCATTGCCTTTGCTACAAGGCCCAGAAAGTGCTTCAGGATTCATTATGACATGTGGAATATATAAGCAATAAGGCATGACAGGGAGTGTGGTTATCATAAGATAATCACACCCCTGGGTCATTACAAAGCATGAGGTGCAGCCGAGCACCTCTCATTCCCCCTGGGGTGTGATTATATCATGATAAGCACACTTCATGCAGTTACCTTATTGCTTTTATAAAAAGTCTTTGTTGGGAAGAAAAACTGTATTTTTTACTTAAAAATGATAAAGTCGGCAGTTTACAGTGTTGAACAGTACTTTCTGCTAAGCTCAATGGTTTATATGTATTCATCCACTCCTTTTTAATGTGCATCTGCCAAAGCTGGTCCGAACTCATCAATCAAAGGCAGTTTCCATAATTCAGTATGTGTTCAACTGATCCACCTGAAAAGAACAACTGCATGTCCCAGACAATCTCGACAATCTCATAGTCATTGACAGTTCACTGGACTCCTATTTCTTTTCTCAGAAATAAAATTTTTAAAAATTTAAAATTAGTAAATAAAAATAAAAAGACAACAAAGTTGCTAAGCTAACAGATAAATGATGATTTTAACCCATACAAGCAAGAGAGTTCAGCAACTGGAATACCTGAATTTGTAAAAGAAGACAAAGTTTCTAACTTGTTTTTGCCCCTGGTAGATGTTATCCCACAAATTAAGGGTGACAACTTAATTTAGGGTCCTAGATAAACTACAAAATCCCTCTGCTGTCATTCAGATTGTAGCCTAAGGGGTCTAATGTGATCTTTTGGATTTACAAACACCTGCCTTGGATTATGCCATATGTCTTCGCAGTGGCTCCAGGGGTGTACGCTCTGTCCGGTACTCAGCTCATTTTGTGGTTTAAGAATGCATAACTGAACACAGAAATATGAAGGTTTGCATCCATTTACAATTTATCAAGTGTGATAGCCACGTTCTGATTTTAGAAGCATTCAGTGGTCTGGAAAGGGGCATATGTATGGGCTGAATTTGGCCCTGGGCCATTTATGAATATAGGTAACACTTTTCACCTAACATGAGCAAGTCACAAATTCAACTATTTAATTTAAATAGGTCGTTATCACCACATCTTCCAGATTTAAGAGGCAGGGCTAGGAATACTGTCAGTATCCTGGATAAAAAAGAAAAATTCTACTAGCCTTCTATCTTCCAATATTTGGTTTGACACAGAGCTCTCACTACACAGATACATAAAATTTTGCCTCTTCCAACAACTGTTTGAACGCTATCATTTTACCCTCACATTTTAATAATACAGTGGTACGATATTTTCAATAATTTAATATATTTTTTCTCTGAAATATTGCTAGTTTGTCTCTCAACTAGAAATTTGTTTCTTATTGCAGAATGGTATATTTAAAGTATTATATATAAAAATATTATATATAAATATGTGTTTATGCATATATTAAAGTTATCCCTAAAAAAAGGAAATTGAATGAAAATATATATTTCTGATCAATTTCTTTAGTGGATTATAGACTTTTAACAAAGAAAGAATCTAGTCTTTCAAAAAAATGATACTAATCATAAATTAATTTAAAAGACATAGCAGAAAGCAGATTAAGAATAACAAGTATGGATGCAACAAGATAATATTAAGCTATTAATTTCTGGCCAATTTTACAATTTGTTAAGACGACACTTTTATATAATAAATTTGTAGTAATTTCACAAATAACTTTAGAAGCAGGATGGGTTAAAGATGACAGTTGTGGCTACTCACTTCATTACAATTAAATGGAACGAGCAAGATGTTAAAATAGTAAAGGAGAAGTGAACTTTAGCTGCTTTGTTCTCATAGCGGTTATTTTTAAAAATTGCTGCTAGTAAAATTACTGTCTGATGGTTCCTAAAACATGCCCAGGATTTTCTAACATTGTAGGTACTAACACATAGATACTGACCTCTATTAATACATCCATGTTCAGAGAAGAATATTTTGTTTCCAAACTCTTACTCCACATTTTAGATTAATTCTTCATTAATTAAATGGGAACCTGAGTATGCAAGGGATACCAACCTGAATCAGACTATTTTGGAGCAATGTTGCTTAGGGGTTTCCGGTTTATTTGAGGCTATAGAAAAGGTTATACAATGCTTATGTGTGCAGAGTCAATCTTAATTGTGCTAAGGTCTAATTTGAGTCTTACTTATGGATTATAAGTATTTTAATATAGAACTATTGTGTATGGTATAAAGTATCTTTGTTCCACAGCTCAGTAAATTATTCATAACAGTATCATGAAGCTTGTTGATGAATTACAGGATAGAAAAGATGGAATGAAGAAGGAAAATCAGGAGGTAGGAATTTGGGAAGAAACATGGCTTGTATTAATGAAGTAATACATAAAATAAATGCAGTACCAGTGAAATTTATTTATTAATGCACTTCTACATATTCAATTTCTTCAAGTCCTTATCTGCCACAAGGACCTTCCATAGAGGGATGAAAATATTGGTATTACACAACATAAGTGGAGGTACATGCAAGTAGCTCTCAATGGATAGGTGACTACCATCTTGGGAGAACTGGCTATTAGAATGCATTTGCCCAAAAGATTTTTCAGTGCTTTTTGCATAAAAGCATCAGTGGGTAGTAGCATATTTAAAATCTGTTCATTCCCTGGACTGGTAACCATGGCTACACTTGCCCAGATTTCCCCTCCTCCTCTGCAATTGGAGCCCAGAACATCTGGGGGTAGGTAGGCTTGCAAGTGGCCAGTAATGGCTAGCCAGGGCAGCCTTATTTCAAGGAGTCCAGGGAAGGTTGTCAACTAGAAAGGATTTAGCAGGAGCACAGGAAATCTCTTACTGGAGAATCGTTTGCCAAAAATTCCTTTTATTTATTGCAGCAGCTGCTACCCTGACACTTGTCAACACTACACTCCTCCTCGGAAAGTGGGGCAAGAAACTCCACTCTAAGTCAGAAAGCAGAGCACCTGTGCCCAGTAAGACAATCTCTATATTCCTATTGGCTAAAGTTTGGTACAAAATGTGAATCTGAGGAATTTATATTCTTTCCAAGATTAGATTCTTTTCTGATGAGTGATTGTTTTCTGTATTCCAGGGTTTTTTTAGTTCTTTCAGGATAATCTGGATACATTTGTTAATTTGATAAATTTCCACCCTCTACTGGATTTCCATCAAAATTCTGACCTCCTAAACCAGTTCTTGGCTTAATCTGCAAGTGAAATTATATTTCTATTTACAAGATTTGGATTCACTACCCTTCAGTTTTGGCCATCCTTCTGCTTTGCAAGACAGAACAGAACATAAACATTTCTTTTTTCTTTTATCTGGTTCTAAATTATTCTTTGTTATTCTCTTCTCTAAAGCAAATAACACTAAATTCTCATTGCACGGTTTTAAGGTGCCACTCTTGTTCCTTGGTGCTTTCGCCCACACCTCTCCAAATGCAACAATGACCCTGCACATTATCTTGTAAAAAATCATACCTTCATTTCACATCTTGACACTAGAAATTCTTTCTCCATCCTGTTAATGTATGAATATTTAATTCCTTTTATAACAACAGTCATACACAGAGCAGATAAGGTTCCTGAACTGCCCATGAAGTTTTCAAGGTTTCTGAAATGATAATATTTTTTGAGTTTTGTTTCTCGTGGTGTTTCCTATTACCTACTTTAAATAGGTCCTCTTGAAATTCCTCACAAGCTTTACTAATGTTCTGCAAAGTTTGATTACTTGCTTTACTCTACCCCTGAGGCAATCACATCCTTATTCTATAGTAATCTTCTGTTCATTTATAATATATTTTCAAATGTAATTTATTAATAACTATATTACATAATACAGGACCACAGATTAATCCATGAACCATTGCTAGCCTTATGGAAAAAAAAAATCTTCCTATTCCTTTTCCTTGTCATGAAGGTTGTTTTTCCTAAAATAATTCTTGTCATTTATCCACTAACTACTTAGAGACTATAATAGTCAACGTCAAGGAAGCTTGTAAAAGCCTTTTCAAGTACAGAATTTAGAATATGAAAATTTTTCTCCTTTAAAAAAATCTATGAGTTTTGTTTTGCAAAGCTTGCCCTACTAGAACCTGCTTATTATTCTCCAGTGACTTTGTTACTCTTTTCTATATTATTCCAACCAATTAGGTTCATGGAACTTTTGCTGGCCTTTAATTATTTTTCTATACACAAATATGACTTCTGATGCATTTCAAATTTTAATCTCATAATTGCTTCCTAACAAGAAAAGAAGACAATATAAGCACTAGCCATTTGGCCTGTTCATATTAAAACTCCTTCCAGCTTTAAAAGATGCCTTCAGATACACAACATGGCATTTACACATATGACAACTTCAGGTCTTCAAGGCATTCACAGGTCGTGTACTTTTTATAAGTAGAAATAACAGGTTCCATAAATGAAACAAAGGTAATTGAAATAAAATGGCTAGAATGAGTAAATACTTACCTAGTAAGAAAATAAAGGATTCATGAACAATCAAACAAACAAATAATAATCATATAAATAAACTCAGGTTAATGGTTCAAATGAAAAATATATGGCTAGGCCACTCTGTTGCCCACTTGTTCCCAGGAGCAGAGTCCTGAGTCATTCTGCCTCACCAGCAATGGTTCTGAGAACAAAATATATTTTTTTTTTTTCAGACACAGGCTTGCTGACATATAAAATACAATCAGATTTGAGTAGAATTGTAATGAGGATAACAATTTGATGTCCAAAGTGCTATCATAATAATATAGGTGGGGAAGGCAGAGATTTGCACATAGGTAGAGCATTGTTGCCATCTTACAATTCTCCTGTCTTTTTAAAGATTAAACAAATAAGAAAGATGGACAGAAGCAGGCAATTTCAAAACAGCTTTACTTGAGCTGGGTTGTTAAGAGAGTCTTTCAGAAAATGGAAGCAGCAAACCAAATATTTACACCTCGGTAACCATACAGTATTGCAATCTATGGGTAATGATGGAATTAGGCTCAGTAGAAACAAATTCCTGCTTTTTTTACTGAGATCTCCTCTATTTGGAACATCTGGGCTGATTATAGGGGATGATGTAGAAAATATCAAAAGGCCAGATAGGCTCCTGTAATGCTAGGGCTAATTTGATGTATCATGCTCTAGTTTCAAAACTGAGCACTGCTTCTCTAACTCAGTACCAGAATCAGTTTGGCAATCCCTATATACTCAAATTTCCCCCTTAAATTAATAATAGCTACAACTAAATGTGAAGCAAAGGTTTAGTAAACAAGTAAAGGCTATTTTTTTTCTGAATATAGATACATTGTCAAAAACATATATCTGTGCTTAATCATGTCCATAATTATAAAATCTAAATGATTATATGCAACACAATTAAATAAGTGTTATTAGTGGTAATTTTAAAGGCAAAAACCTAGGAAATAAAAGTGCATAGTTTTCTCTTTTTACAGGGATTTACAGTACTCATCAACTTGTATAGTTCACATTAGCATCCAGTGACATTGCTTTGTCTGTATATATTTCTAGCTGTCAACAGAATGTCCTGAGGCAATCGCATCCTGATTCTATAGCTATCTTCTATTCTTTTATAATACACAAGGGTCTAATTTTCCATCAGCAAAGCATGAAATCATGTAAGAATGCCACATAACCAGCATGTGCAAACAAGTAGCACTTTTTCTACACATAAAAATGCTTCATAAAATAACAAATAAATTAAATCTTCTTGTTCAAGTAAAGTGCTTGAAACCTTGACTCTTTTAGAAATTAGAGTACTCTGTGCATAATTTGCCATACCACACTGTTTTTTTAAACATGTGCACCACCTTGCAGCATTATTTTCTGCAGTAAAAATCATTTCATTCCGGCTGATGGAGGAGCTTTCTACTTCCTGGATAAATAATACAGTTGCAAATATCAGACCTATTAATTAAATTAATATAAATAATAATCATCTAGGAAGTTGACAAAAGAAATGCATTTCTATTTGATGGTGCCAATTGTTCTGATGGTAGCAGCCTTTCCCTATAGCTTTTCAAATTTCTACAAAGTGTTTTTAACAGAATTCACCAGAGCAAAATGGGTATAGTGACTCTGTCACGTGCTACTTCCAGCATATTTTTGTGGAGTTGCCAGAAGAGCCACTAAAGCTCAGCAGTTAAATGATTTTAAAATGTACCAGAACATTTGTGCATATGTGGTAAGCTGACTCTAGCTCCCTGTCTGGAACTTATGCCTCGTTCTGCAGCACCATCTGCCAACAGCAGTGACCTCTATCAGCTTGCATTTGCAATATACTCAAACCACATTCTAGACATATGTCTTTCTTCTTAGAAGGAACATGTAAGCAAAGCTCAGTTCAGCCTCAATATATTGACTAAAACTGCCAAAATCATCATCTTCTTTGCCTCTCATATTTCCACAACTTCAGGGGATTTTTAACACCCTTCTCTACATAATGTACAGTTTATTTAGCACATGGCTTTCAGATGTCTGTCTGCAAAGTAATTTATTGTAATTTAAGTCAAACATGTTTTGAATAAAGCAGCTAGTGTTTTTAATCTCTACTTCATCTAGCACAATAGAAGCTTTCAGAAAAAAATGGATTTTTCAGGAGGAAGAGAACCACATAGGTCTCTACTCATGAAAAGAACTGGCCTAGAATTTATATGTACAACTTTCAATAAATTTGCCTTTGTCAACACCTCACCATTATAGAAATACCTTTGAAAAATGAGCTTGCATGTGATAAAAGTCAGACAAAATGCACCTGTTTTTCCAACACAATCTTTGTTTATGGAAACATTTCCTAAACATTACAAAATAAAACAGGATTGATGTTATTTGCCTTTTAAGTGCAGGAGGTAGGAACAAGGACACTGGTTGCCAGAGCATAATGGACATGACTGAAGGGCTCAGTGATGACTCACTGCAAATAAACAGCACTAAGCTTGCAGGAAAATTCCTGATCCCCCTCCACAGCTGGGCAGCCCTGCCCACACTGGAACTAATGAACTTGTGAGGCTGCTGGCCCACACAGGTGCAAGGATTAGCTCTGAAATCAATCCCACAGAGCAGGATGACAGAGTTGGCATCACCACAACCAAGACTGTGTGCTCATTAATCAGGCATAGTTTTCAGCAAGTTTTTGCTGTTGCTGGTCCACAGAGGCCAAGGGGGAAAAAAAAAGACCATCTGCAACTCATGAAAATCTGCCCCTCCAATATTCCTCTCATTAAAAAGGAAATGAAAGGAAACAATTATGTAGCGCACAAGTACACTTCAGGAAAGAGAACTCACCCCATAGAACTGAATTAATCTTGGATTTGAGTATATTCACTTCAGAACTAGATCTATTCTAGGCTACATATGTGACACTGTAGTCTACAGTGAGCATCTGTGTAAGTGGCTGGGCAAATAGTGAAGCTAGCCAGTGTCCCATCCATGTGCTGTTGCTGTGAATCAAGGCAGTCCCCATCCTGTTCAGCTGTGCCTCCAGAACCAAGGCAGAGGGATGTCTCTGTTTTCAGCCATGCTGCCTTTCTTCTAGTAATACTGCAGGAGCCATACCATGGGAGGCTGAAAGGTTCAGCCACTCTGTCTCTGGCTTACCTACTGGAGATACAGATAAATCCTCCAAGCGTGGCAAGGCATGATGCCTCCTCCAAACAAGTTATACATATCTTCTCAGCAACAAGAGCAAATGTAACCTTTCTTCACCCATATCAACAGCAAGAAAATAAGAAAATTTCTAGTAGTTGTAAGTTGAAGAAACAATCAAAGGCAATATAATCACCTCTACTACTTTTTTATGGTTTAGCAGCCACTGAATTTGCGTCAGTCTTTAGATTGTGTTGACAGGCATGCATATTCAGAATATGCTCTTTTTCAGGAGCAAGGTTTTCATCTATCTATCTATCTATCTATCTATCTATCTATCTACTTATCTACCTACCTACCTGTCTATCTACCTATATAGCTATCTATCCCATTCTGTAGATAAATAAGTCATAATGAAATAGAATTTTTGGGGTCACAAAAGACCTATAAGATCACCAAGTTCAACTGTTAACCTAACACTTCAATCTTCACCACTAAACCATGTCCCCAAGTGCCACATCTAGATGTTTTTTGAACACTTCCAGGATGGTGATCCCGCCACTCCCCTGAGGAGCTTGTTCCAAAGCCTGGCCACCTTTTCAGCAAAGAATATTGTGATCTTAAAAGCATATAATCAAATTTTGAATTTCTCATTTAACATACATTACAGATGATGACTCAACTGCATGCAGATTTTCTGATTTACACCACTGCTTGTGCTCTAATGGTGTCAAAGGACCAGTTGAGCTTTAAGGCATTAGGCCAAATTGACTTACTTCATATAATCTATAGCCCATATGTTACACTGAAATTCTCCATATTCTAAACTTCCTTATAAAATATTTTCCATGAAAAGAAAAATATTATTTCTTTCTTTTTATAGTTTTGAAGTAAACCTGCAATTGCTAACAGACTGTAAATGGATGCAATGCCTAAGGCTGGACACAGATGGAAAATTGGGCTTGGGAAGGTAAAAGCACTACCTCTCTTATTAAGCTTCCCCAATGTTGATATTAAAACCAAATTATGTATTTTTAAAACTTAAGAATATGTGTTTAGGCAAACACTCTAATGCACAAGGAAGAAAGTGAGAATTAGGCCCTCTTAAGTCATAGTGGCAAGCAGAAGAGGTACAAGACTGGGAAAAAATATTGTGGAAATGCTTGTGTTTATGTAATGCATGAAGAGGAAATAAGAAATTAATTACACATTTTAAAAAGTTAAAAGTATGACAAGATCAGGAAATAGTAAAATGAGGACACGTTGTAGCCATAAATTTACATCTCAAAATAAGACACTTTAAATAGTTTAGATAAGCACATTTGTTTAAAACATCTGATTTTAATTGCAGATTCTTTTAAGAACATTCACTGAATCTAACCTATTTTTTTTTAAATGATGACAGATGAAATTGGCTATTTCTGTCACATTTTCCATAAACAAGCATCTGAAACAGTAGGATGGATAAGTTCACCCAAAAGCAAAGATAATTTCAGCCATACCCCTAGAAAAAGTGCACAGTTTGGATTTGTGGAATGATGCCACTAATATGTGGAATTATCATCAAATTTTATGTGGTTTGGAGTTTCTATTCTGGCTGGCTGTAATGGGTTCCCAGAGTCTGGATGCCTATAATCAGGTGAAGAGAACATTACTTCCAGCAATGATTATCTCAAAAGAAGTTGTGATCCCTGAGATACTCCACAGAGTGAATGAAAGCTCAGTACAACAGGGTTATCAGGAAATTTGCTCTTGAACTCACTAAACATGAAAGTAGATGTGCCTTTGATTTGGTTGTGTAATACTGTGTATATCTGTACAAAAAAACTGAGTGGAAAGTAAGGGTTGTTTCATGTGCTGTGTACTTGCTGTATTGCTGAGCAGCCAACTCTTCCCATCTGGTCTGTCCTGGCTGGGAAACTACTGGAAGAACCTTAAGAAGGGTGCCTAACCTCTTGGCTCACCCAGATCTTCCTGGGGCAAAACTAGAGGGTGAAACTGAATGCAGATGTTTCCTACCTTGCTGCAACATGACTGGGCATAGCAATTCACCCCTGAAACACTAAGGTACATGATTTTTCCGTGAATGCCCTCTTTGTTCCTTTAACATACAAATTACCCCTGCTTTGGTATATTTTTTCACTCATTTCCTGCACTGTGATCTGCTGACACGTAACTACACCTATGATAGTATTTGCACTTCCACAGGAGATACCCAGAAGCAGAAAACTAGGGTTGCTGGACCTTCTCCCACCTCTTTTTTTTTCACACCTTTCTCTCTGTCTTTTTGTTTGGCTGCTGGATGCACTGTCCTGGCAGTAAGTCAGTACAGTGAGTGGCAAGGGAGGGCGATGAGGCTTTCCACTGGATTAGTACTAAGAGTGGTCCCCAGCAGGTAGGAGGAACCATGGTAAAACTTTATTAGATCCAAGTCTCCATATGTTTCAGTATCTGTATTTCAGATAGTTACAGCTTGGAGCAGAGGGGAAAATAATGATGAGCAAGTGTATAAACACAGTGCAAAATGCTCAACAGGAGCTGGACTGTGTGGTTTAGCTGCCTCTCAGAAGAGCTCTTCAGCAGCCTCCTCAGTAAAGGCATTTTATCTGCTCACCTGAAAGCAGCACATGGCTACAAGAAAGGGAGAGACAGTGAAATTAGATTCCCAGAAGAGCTGAAATATTATAGACTCATTTCTTCATCTCAGTACATCATGGTCCCATCTCTTCGCATCCTTTTCAGGGGCCCCACCACACACAGCTCATGGTTTTGCGGGAGGAGAATTAACCTCTTCTCCTGTGCATTTACTCAGACTCTGCCTACTCAAACCATTCACAAAAAAAAAATTCTCAAGGGTAAAATGTGCAGGCAGATGCAATTTTAAGAATTATTTAATTTCAGAATTAGATCTGGTCAGAAAACAGGTTACATGCCCCAGGAAAATGATGGCATTTAAGATCTCATTTTTAAAACCCAAAAAACTCAATGAAAACTATGGCAGAAAAAAGGAGCTTTCAAATCCTAGGTATCACTACAACGAATATGTTGTAATATTTTGAAATAATTTGAAATATCTTTTTAAAATTTGTATCGATTTCTGCAGAAAACCAAATTAAATTTCACAACAAAACTGCTTGAAATTAAATAGGAGAAAATAAGAGAAAAAGGTAGTTCCAACACTTCAAGAAGTTTTTCTTACTCTCCCTGTTAGCCTTATAAGAAAATTGCCTAAAATTTGTTATTAAACTAAAGCATTTGTTTGTCTCTCTACAAGTCTGTCTGTCTGTTTATGTCTTTAAATTGTGTTTTCATTTGGTCCACAATCTTTCTCAACATTTATTTTCTTAATAAAAAAAGAAATACAAACTGCTTTGTTATCACACCACTAGTTTTGGGATACTCTTTAAAGGCTTCATTCAACTTCAGGAATTATCAAGTGTCTTGAATATTGCAGTAGCTGAGGACAATGCACAATTTCAAGCTGCTCAGAATTTTATATCACAAAGGATATCACAATATATTTATAAACCAACAGCAATGGGTTTCACTTGCTCTGAGTAATAATGTAATTAAGAGTGCTAATAAAGCCTAAGGATAACATTTTCCCGAAAATCATCTCATTTTCAACTGCCTAAATGACTCTTTTATATTTTATTTTTATTTTTATTATTCTTGAGACAGACTAAAATTTTATCAATACCACCACCTTTTAAAGATATAGATATCAAAAAATAGCACCATTGCTCCTCCAAACAGATTTATTAAATGCAGTGCTAAGCTGACAAGACACCAACAATATAAACAGATGTTCATTTCTCAGCAGGCTTGCCCCATTCAAACCATTCATCCAGAGCCACAGTAGCACCAGTTTTTACGACAGAACCATTTAAAGATATATTATGCACTTTTTCTCAAAATGGGCTAAAACCTCGTTGCATGATTTTTTATTATATGCAAATGATCAAGTATCTGATTAGGTCCTGAGGCAGCTTCACCTAGGTGGTCATGGGAATAGTAATGGGAGCTGGGAAAGAATATTTCATAACTGAAGTGTATTTTCCCTTGGGGGACACCACCATTTGATTTTGACATTTATTTGTCCTGTGCTGTTAAGGACAAAACTACAATTACACTTTTTTTTTTCTACTGTGCAGTGGGCATGGTGTCAAAAAAATTAAATCAAAGGTAGTGTATTCTCACCAAAAAAACCAAAAGCTTTAAAACCAAATTTAAAGAACACATTCAGTTAAGTCACACCACATTAGAACAGCTTAAGTGATTGAAAATACATTTCATAAATATATTTCACAAAACGACAGTAAACATAAAATTAATATATAGCCCTGCACTTGATTTTTCTTAGTTTATTGCTGATATTATTGGTATTAACATATTCAATATTTTACTTAATTAATACTTTTCATTGACAGCCTTAAAAACAAGATGCATAAAAAATAAATCAATTGCTTGACTTAATTTCTATTTTAATTGCTACAATCTTCATGTTTGGAGAAAGTTGGTATAAATTAATTGGCTACAAGATTAAATGAATGATACACATGATGACTCTTGTATCTTGCATTACAACAGTATACAAATCTATTTTTATTATGTACATTTTCATGCAAAAAATAGTTTCTTTATTGATTTCCATTGGCAAAATTCACACAACCTGCAAAGAAATTTGTGCACATTTTTTACAGGGCATGTCTGGAATTTAATAATATTAGAAACAATTTACCACTATATGTTTTACTTCAAGGGTTCCAAAGCCCATTGCACATAATTTGCTAAGGTTTCCAGAAGAATTCTAGAATAAAAGTCTTAGCTAGTCAGAAAGTGACACTTCATCCTCAAATTAGCAATATGTTCCTATCCGCAAATCCCATCCAAATCTCAGACCAAACTAGAACAGCAAACATGTCATAATTTCTTCCTTCCCACTGAATTTAAGTGCAGTTGAACGTAAAGAGTTCCAAACAGATCTCTAGTACATGAAATCAACATATCTTTTATTGAACTCCGTTAGCTGGAATATGTAGCAATAAGCAGGAAAACAATAGCTACCTCTTGGTAAAAATGCAAAAAATATCCCATTAAGCACAATTTAAGAAAATTTAAACCATTTGGAGTAGAGATAGGCTGATCTGCAATATCAAGATATCTGCAAAAAGCAGACATGGTCACTTTGATCTAAATGCAGGTAATATCTGAGGGGAAAATAGGATGAGATTAAAAAAATAAAAGGCATAAAAGCTGAGAAGCTTTTTTTTTTTTTTTTTCCCATTTAATTTAATTTAGTTTTGAATCTCTCAGTTATTGATGATTTTAAGTGGTGTTTGATCAGTAGATCGGAGTGATCTGCTATCTTCTCTACTAGAACATTTGCTTTCCTGCATTTGGCTTAGTTCAAATCAAAAAGTCCTGCTAAAGAAATAATATTATTTGTATTTTTGTATTGCACACTTGCATTTCAGACACATATTTTAAGCAAGTCACCTAAAAGAAAACAACTTATTGGTATGCAAGAATCTACTTAAGATCTGGAACAGGTGTTATTTATTAATTGCATATACAAGAGACATTACATTCAAGTCATTTAAAGTGGATGCTCTCTATTTCTGGAAAGGATTTGTAGCAACAACAGTCAGAAGTTCTCTATTCCAGCTGTGTCTTTAGTCCAAAAAGAGGTCACTCCTCAAGAGTTGGAAGGACAGGTGATCTTTATATCCACTGACTTAGCCTCTGACACTGACTCGACATTGTTAAAAGGAACACTAACAGATTCTAGGGAGAAGTGAATTTTTGCAAAAGTTTTGTCATGTGATAGATGGAAGTACATTCAGCTTCCGTTTTGGAACTGGGGAGAGTGAATATTGTGTGCTATACACATTTATTCCTTTAAAATTTTGATATGGAAAGAAAGTATTATTACAACATATAATATTTTCCATAACAATTCATGCTTTCTACTGGAGATTTCAAAATTTCACTGAATCTCCTAAAAAACTGAAATGTACATGTTGTTATAATTTCATATTACAAATTTTAAAAAAATCCCCACACATATTTGCTCTTTAAAATGTAGTGGTTTATAACAGTATATTATAACATTTAGGATTTTAATACCAATGCTTCAGTGTAATAAAACTTTCAGTGGTTCCCTGGCATGTCTTGTTCAGACTTAAGTTCCTCATTTACATATCTGATGTCCCCCAAGAGACAGACAAGCTTCAAGTTAATTATCCATGTAGCTGTAAGAACTCCTGTTTCCTTGGTAAGAACTCTCTAAAAGAAAACTAACAGTTATTAAATATTACTTCGAGTTTTAAAAAGTAATCAAATTGCATTTAAAGAGACAATAAAGAGATACTTAAATGTAATAGTCTTTGCAGACTAAATAATATATAAACCGTGTGCAGCTCTCACATATTTCACAAATAAAACAACTGTATGAGCTAACATGCCCAAACTTCAAGCACTACAGCTACTTGGAAGAAACAGGGCTCTTCAGCAGACCACTCACTGCCCCATAACACAGTCATTTTATATGAAGGCAAGACAGCACCTGTTGAAAGCAGTGACTGCTTCTAGTAGAGCAAGATTACTAATAGTTCAGAAAAATGTGAAGCCAATCATGCTTTTTACAGAAAATAACAAGTGCGAGAATACATAGTTCTGAAATGAAATTAAGCTACTATAAAGACACACACATATCTCTTTAATCTCAGTAAACTACAATTACAGGAAGGAGTAGTGGAGAAATACTGTAGCATATATATTGGCATTTGTGACCAAATGCATCTTTAAAAAAACTGTTTGGTGTAGCATGGAAAATAGGAACACGATATCTGGCAAGCATAAAATGGGCTTTAATTCTAACCATTCTACACTGCTTCCACTCATGTTGTATCAAAATGCCTTCAGTAGAGTGGTATACCATACCTAATATATGTCATCCATGGCTCACTGTCATCCTAAGCTTCAGCTGGCAGTTTACAAGTACAGATATCAGGTGAAATAATTAATCTGAGTATTTTACAATAAATGAACATGTGCATCTATTTCTCAGAGTTCTGTGATGACTTGCATGAGCGGCAAATTCATTGTCTATCTCCAAATTATTACATGCATCCTATAATTAAGTTACAATAAATGAATAGAGTGTGAACGCTCTTCTGTACACAAAAGACAACAATCTCATCCCACAAAGACCTTGGAGGTCATTCAAGAAACAATTAGATGTCTTGCTTCATATACTAAAAAGAAAGAAGGTTGAAGGCAGAATAGTCTTTCTTCTGTTTCCTACATGTTCAGTGCTCACACATTCAAATGAAGCCAAACAATATTAAGCCACAGAGCAACACAACATAGAATACAAATGCCTTGGAAAAAGTCAGTATTCTTCTCAGCAAAATAAGGTGGGAAGAATAATGTTTGACATTTTACAGAAAGGCATTTCTTAAAAAAAATTCTGTTATTTTAGTCTCTGAGTTCAAAGTGAAAAAAACTAGCTATAACCATTGTCATTATTCTGTTAACTTAAGACAGAAGAGGATACATACTGATGTCAGCTATGCACACATTCAGCTCTGGGGTAAAAACATTACCATGAGAACAGAAATAGGTAAGACTTAACTTTTGCATGTCAACCAGGAGTCTTCTATAGTATGTAGAAAGCAGATCTGATATTTTCTGGCACTTTATTTTTGATCAGAGTTTTGATCTAGTGCAATAAGGACAGTTAAAACTCAGTAATGCTTACAGACTTTGGGAATGCAAAATATTGCAATTCTTAGGCAGACAGTGCTGCTACTGACTTCAAAGAAGACAAATGAAGAAGGCTTCAAAATAGACAAAGTCTGTTGTCACTCTGGGATGATGTCTTCTGGCTGAAACACAAAACAGTGTTGACAGCCAACTGCAAAATAGCAATTTCCAGGTCTCCTCAGTCAAAAGAAGGGTCACTGAGTAGTAGACCTTTAGGGGTGCTTGCAGGACTGTATGGAACCTGCTCCTCCAGAAGCCTCTTCTGAATTGGGCAAATCTTAGCCTGTCAAACTTACTTCTATAGGATTGAAGTACAATGCAAAAATTTACAAAACATACCTTCTAAGATACAAATGGCTCACAACTCACTACCCTGAAATATTTCAACCTTTCTTTGCTTTCTTTTCAGATTTTCCCTCGACCTTCCTATTTCTAGTGGAACCAAGAAATAATTACGGGGCGAGGGGAGCAAGTATCAGTAATGAGGTAGGCTTTGCAGTTTGATCTGAACAGTTGCCTAGGTGAAGTTCAAAGAACAATGCAGACCACTAGAAGATTTGTCAGTAGAAGATTTACCACTATAAGATTTGTCTCAGAAATAATGGCTTGTTTAATGTGCATCTTTAGATCAGAGATACACAAAATACTAAGAAGATGGCATAATCCTAGACTCTCACTAAAATGAGATTTTTGGAAAAAAAAATCAACTCCAACCACAAAAATAAAAGAAATTAATAAAGAAAAATGCTTCCAGGTTGTTTTGTTTGTTTTTTGAGGTTTTTTTGGTTTTGTTTTTGTTTTTCCAAATATAAGCATTACCACCCTTCTCTTTTCATATTGAAGTCCACCAATAAACAGTCAAACTTTGCAGAGCCTAAGTACTGAACAAACTAGGGAAATATAGAGAAATTGAACAATATAGAGCAAATAGAAGAGGAAATTAAATGACTACTCCTGAAAAGAAGATATGAAATTAAGAGCCTTTTCTTCCTTGGTCTAGATGAGGACCAAGAGTGATTACACCTAGCAATCCCATTATCTAGAATACAGATCCAGTGACTAGTAAGAGAGAGTCTATTCTAAAGAGCAGATGTGAAATAATCTGTTTTTCAAAGAAGATGAAGATGCTTACTTGCAATGAGGATTGAAGCTGGATTTTCCCTCATCAGAACAGTGTGTAGTTGCCTTTGGATTCTTGCCATTGTTTTCAGTCCATGCAGTAGTTATTTCAAATGAAGAATCTGAAGCTAAACAGAGCTGTCTGTGCTATTGATCCTATTTATGACAGTCTTGATCCTGCAGTGAAATGATGTCAGACACAGACAAAGCACATTCTTGCATTTGCAACTAAACATGCATTGTGAAATCTCCTGATTAATAAGTTCTAGGTGCCATATTTGTACCCTTGCATCATTCTCAAGACCAAATCCCATCACATCATTCACAGCAAAACAAAATTAGGATTTTAATTCATTCCACAGCACTTAGTATTTGCCACCCATTGAATTGGCGTGGTACAGAATATTCAAATTCAGTTCAAATTTTGTGCCTAACAAGAATTGGAACATTTTGTGCTGTATTTAAATTTAAACCAGTGTTGATGGCATAAATTTCTTCACACTTCATTATAGTATGTGAGATTATCTGGACACCATACTCAAAAGGCAAGGAATACATCCTGTCTCCTCCTTGTGGCACAGAAAGAGGCAATCAATCAAAAAGGTGCTCAGAGTCAGACAAAATGGCCGTATGGTGCTTCAGTGTTCAAATTATGTGTGTTCTTTAAAAAATTGAATGCTGGATAATGATTTTCCACACTGCTATACTACAGGTAAGTTCAAAAGCAGCCATTGTCAGTATGCTGATTGATGTAAAGCTTTCAGTCTCTGGGGGGAAGAGTATAGCACTTCCTACTGCTTGATCCATAAAGCAGCATTTACTGCAGCCCACCTTCCTGGTCTGCACTGCATAATACATTGCCAGATTATGGGAGTTAGGGAATTAAAAGGCAAAGAAAAGAATGGATGAAAAAGCCCTGACCCCCTCCTCCACAGGTGAAATATTTGAGTCCCTGCCTCAGGGTATTGGAAGTTGACACTAATTGCCATCCAGATACCCACTACTCACATTCACCTAAATATTTCCCACTTCTGGCTGATCAACCAATGTAAAATTTAATTGAAAATGTTTTCATTTAACGTTTGCATCGTGTGATGACTGGCTGGGACTGGATGCATTCACTATCAGAACTACAGTATAAAAAGGGAGAATAGCACCATGGGAAGGAGCCCAAGTAAAAGAGAAGAAATGATAAGGGGGGGAAAAAGGGCTCTTAAGGATACACACTTCAAATTTCTTTTACTAAGAACCAACAACTTGCTCTTCAAGTGCTACTTCATGTGCCAGGTACTGTGCCAGTTGTTTGATTCTGTATTTGCTACTTAGTGATCACTATCTGGATTTTTGTAGGCATTTTCTTATGGCTGTTGAACAGAAACCTGCAACATGGTCCACAGATAGGAAGGGGAAAGTATTATTGATCTGTGTCTGCTTTGATGTGCTGCTTTCTGGGAGTGAAAACCAATCTGTTACAATCAGATGTTGCACAGCCTGAATTATATTGAGGTTCCCATCAATATATAGAATATATGGGAGCAAATAAACAGTAGTCACAAAAGAAAGACTGACCGGGTTATTAACCAACTCTGGGTGTCGAAAAAAGAAATTCATGTGGGATCCAGACAGGTCTCATTCTTAAAGACCTTTTGGGGACAAAAGTACAAGAAAGGAAACGTTTGATATTGGAGACCATGCAGAGAAGTCAAAGAAGAGGATTTGTGCTTTATGAGCATTAAAGTTACTTCTGTAATGACAGTCTATTTGGAACAGAAATGCCCCATTTAAAAAAAAAAAGAAAAAAAAAGAAAAAAAAAAGAAAAAAAAAAAGCGAATGAAAGCAACCGACATTTAGAACTTGCAAACCTTGTTGGCAGCCTTTTAGATATTTTCTATGTTTGAATTTTACCTAAAAAGGATAAATGGAATACAGAGCACCAAACCTGCACATCCTTGCTCAAAACTATTTACAATCCAAGAGAAGGAACATAAGCACAATCAGTCCTTAGAAATACTCAAAGGCAATTATTAGAAACAAGGGGAACAATATCTGAAAGACAAAAGAGTAAAGAGATTGATAGTGTTGAGAAGATAACATTCTCCTTACCCCCTTAGAGCTTGCCACCATCTGCATATCAGCCTCCAGGAAGGGCAAGCAGTCAAAAGGAAATATTGGTTAAAAACGGGGATGGATGCCAGAATAAGATTGGCCAGAGCAGGAGGAACAAGTGACAGAATGAAGTTGATTCAGAAACAAAACATTCCTGATAATGATTAGTAGTTAAGTAACAATGCTGAAATGAAAGTGTGTGTGTGTGTTTGTGTGTGTGTGTGTGTGTGTGTCTTACAGATTTACTTTCTTCCTTAAAAATCATCTGCAAATCAAAACAATACCAATTTTTATAGTGGTCTAGCTACTAAAAGTTTATGTGTTAGCCCTGTGCAAAAACAACTTTCAGCTGCCTCTACACACAGAGATTTCTTGCAGGTATCTCACTGTAAATGCAGAGACACTAATGCTTTGCCAAACCAAAAGTATTCCATAATAGTGGTAAACTGTGGCATGAAGGCTGAATTCATCACTAAAACAGGTAAAATGGCCAAATATTTGTTAAGGACAACAGCTGAATAGAAGTAGAATTACATAGGCCTAAGGGCATGGTGATAATACAAGGGAGCTTGAGGAATATCACTTGCATGGCAAGTACATGTACTAGAGTGACAAAGTAATATAAGGAAAAACCTTTCATTTTGCTTAGCTCATTTGATGCATCTTTTCAGTGTGCAATGGTAGAAAACAGAGATAACTGGAACAAAACAGGAGAGGCAACTTAGGTATTCTAACTACTGCCAATGTATTTTAATATCTTCCTCTGTCAGAAGATTCCTAATATTGAAACCAAACAGATTACCTTAGAATTAATCAAATGACACTTGACATCTATAATGAGGCACCAGAAATATTCTCAAAGAGCCAAAATAAAATAAATTTCTCCCCAGAAGTACCAGGCAAAAATTTTCCTAAACACAACCACAACATATCTTTATTCTTTTTATTCCACCTATTTAGCTCCATCAAAATATATTTAAGTGGTGCTCTTAAAAGAAAAGGAAAGTTTCAGAAATTGGGTTGATGCCTCTGTACACAGGTTTTTCTCCTGCAAATGTATGTGGTCATGACCTAATGAGATGCAGAGCAGTATACTGCATAATAAAAACACAGGACTCTGAAACAGGGTCTTAACTTCAATTTTTGGAGACGTTTATGGCGATCTTCTACTCCTGGGCTTCAATTTTTCTTTGAAAGAGTAAATAAAACTAACTCTATTTTCAGCTGGACAGATTGTGAGCAGATAGACAGTTACCCTGCCATAGCTGCAGGTAGCCAACTTCCCCCACTGTTCAGTAGCATTTGGATTGTTTTCCTTATATCTCACTGGTTTTGACTTTGTTGAGAAGAATGCAGGTGACATTCTTCTCTTAACACAAGCAAGTATTTGCAAGCTGTTTTCAGAGATGCAGCTAAAGTGAGGGACCATAAGGCACACCTATGGGCAGACACATTATAGCAATTTTAGTTACAACAAAGATCAGAAGGGAATTGCTACATTTGGAGAGAATGTGATTGAAAGTTAAAGGATAAATTCGGGTGTGTGTCACCATTCTCTCAATGCTAAAAGAAAGCAGGAAAATAATGACCTGTAATTCCAACAGGGAGCAAAAAAGAATCAGACCTTCTACAGCCATTAGGGGTGTTTCACCTCATACTCCTCTTTTGATTTCCGCACAAATCCATACACTGAGTAAATTCCTGGCATAGTTCTGTCAGATTTCCTATCACTGTAGGTAGTTATTAAATAACTGGGTTCAACAAGAGAAGGGACAAATGAGTATTATATGAAAAGGAAGTATTTTGGTATTTGGTTTTTGACACACCTGCTATAACCAATAAGAGCTTGATTAATCCAGATGGCAATGACTTAATGTTAAGACATAACATTTACACCTAAAGAGCTACAAAAAGCAGGTAGGCAATTAGTCTCAATCAGGAGATGCAGAATGTGTTACCCTGGTACCAAAATATTCAACAATCAATAGATGGAGTGAGAGAAGAGAGATCAAAGAAACCCAGGGTTGGCTAGAGTTGGTCTGGATCTGGTGTGTGTCTGAACTGTGGGCCCTCACAAAAGTTCAGATGTGGTTCTGCCTTGAGGCTCCAGCCCCAGACCTGACAAATGGCTTTTTGCAAATTATCCTTATGACCAGTGCACTCTAGAGGAGTGATATCTGCATTCCATTAAGGAGATTTGATTTCCCAAAATGCCCTGCCCAATGATCAACTAGAGCTAACTGCAAGAATGAAAGAGGCTAATGAGAAGATTCGAAGATTCTCTCCAGCCTTTCTTTCCAGGCTGAGTCCTTGTGTAGTCAAAAGAGGAAAAGTCTTGAAGTCAAAAGACAATGCAGAATTGAGAGTCTGTGGATAGGTAGAGTCTACTCTCTAAACATTCGTAAGATTTTAAAATATTTATTTTTGAGACATACCATGGATAAAGACAGAAAAGATAAAGTCCATTCTAGTAGCTTTCAGTATTCTGCAAGATTGGAGATGACAGAAAGAAATGTATGTGATCAAAAAGTTAGTCAAACTGACTTTTTTTTCATTTTAAGTCATAAGTGATGATAGAAACCAGCACCTGACATATTAATGCCTAGATTTAGGGATAAATTATTCTGAAAAATAATTTGATACTTTATAAATCCATGCTATTTGATAATTAAAAGGTTTTAAGTTGTATAAAAATAGATAAAAATTCAGTATGCTATCTGTAAATTATTTTTTCATTATAATTTTCAAATGATAAATAAGAGGAAGGCAAAAAAATGCCTTCACTCTTAACTTTAGACAAGAATATGGAGGTAGATAAGAATGAACAGAATAGAAAAAAGCTGTGACATCTGAGAATGGTTTTGACAGAAATATTTCTAGCATTAATTGGGGCACTGTAAGTAAAATGTGGAAGACTTTGCACAGATTCATAGTCAGTACAGCAGTAATAATCCTTGACACATATTATTTTTGAGCCACTGCTGCCCCTATGCAACATGTTGAAATGAACTTCCAAACGCAATCAGAAGATGTCACAAACATTAGCGCTGCACTCCTCAGCACATGGCAGTGAGTCAGGGCAGGCCTCCGGGAGACTTGAAACAAGTGGTGAAGCACAGCAGCAAGGCAAGGGAAGCCTCAGAGGTTCAAACCCTCACACTTCTGTAACTGTGACTCGGTCTGACTCGGAACCAGCAAACACTGCAGCTGCTGCTCCTTCGCATGCTACCTGTAAACACATGTGCCCTGCACATTTGGCAGGACTTTGTTTAAAATAAAGAAAATCACAACTAAACCCCCATGTCTTTTCAGATCAGAAAAAAACTATCTTTCTTGTATTCTTTATTAACCACAGATTTTGTTTCATTGGGCTTCTTTTTATATTGTCTTTAGAGCATTGTAGTCCATCTCAGTTTAAAAGAAAGTTACAGTAATTTCACGAATATAAGCCGCACCTTTTTCATTGAAGACTCCAGCCTACCCCAGTGGTGCGGCTTATATTCAGGTGCGGCTTATATATGGACAAATCCCGTGGTCTTCCCAGCTACCAGGAAGTGCAGCTTATATTCAGGCGCAGTTTATAATTATGAAATTACTGTAAATTTATATGCATATGTATGTACACACGTATATGTATATGCATGGCCTATACGGACCACAAAATTTCTCTCCATGTGTTCTCTGCTATTTAGTTTACATGGACAATAAGGATAATAGAATTTCCACAGGTTTTTCTCCTTTCATACATATTCCGGATTCTTTAAGGTTCTCTGAGGAACTACTTTTAGGCATGCTATTTAATCATCCATAGAAAATACAAATCTACTAATCTGAATTCAAAAATGCCCACTTACTGCAGTACATAAAGCTATTTGAAAAGTGGTTTTTACCAGAACATATATAATACTATTTTGAGTAATTACAGGAATTGTGAGGGCATAAATTAAAAATGTCTCTCGTATATTAAATTCCTGTATAGATGGAGCCAGAAATTGCTATCCGCTCTTGATTTAAAGCTGTTACTAACATAAATAAAAGGTACAGTAATTTCATGATTATAAGCTGCACCTTTTTCATTGAAGAATCCAGTCTAAACCAGTGTGCGGCTTATATTCAGGTGCAGCTTATTTATGGACAAATCCCAGCGAGATGCCAACCCGGAAGTGAGAGCCAGCCAGGGAGGGCGCCTGGGGCCGCCTTTAAAGGCTTCGCTGGTCTATGAAAACTGTTGCAACTTGAGCACCTGACACCAAACCCAGCTGGCAGTGATTCTGTTACTAATTTGTTACTTTGTTACACATGGATCCTTGCTGGGGGGGGAAAAAAACTGTGGGTTATATTCAGGTGCGGCTTATATATGGACAAATCCCGTGGTCTACCCAGCTACCGGGAGGTGTGGCTTATAATGAGGTGTGGCTTATAATTGTGAAATTACTGTAAATATTTTTCAATTACTGCATACCCCTTCTATCCTTGGAGGGTCAGAGTCTGTGAGTACCTGATTCAGTTCCAAAGGGATCCTTTTTCTACTGGCCCACAACTAGAGCATCAAGTACTACCACTGAAATATATTGAATGGCTGAACATGTCAAGAGGTGAGATTTAAGCCTGAAGCAAATTTCAATTTGCAGAATGAGTTCATCTCTAAGATATGCTCGGGTTCAAACACATATTTATTTTTAAAATTGTTCTGGAGTAGATGAACGCTGAAAACATCAAGGATGCCTTGGCTTTGCTTTACCTGTCTTCTGAAGAACACATAGTTCTCTTCAATGTATGGGCATGTGGAGAGTCAGTCATCCATCTGATTATGGTTGAAGGCATGAGACACCATAATCACAGTATATGAAATGCTGGACTGAGGAAAGTCCTGAATATATAACTGTGTATTGGGGGCATTTTTTCCACAATAACATTTATCTCTAGTACAGTATTTCCTGTATTTTAGTAAGAAACACTACAAACATGATAGTCAACAAAATTGTAAAAGTCTCACTGTTTTCATAAACAAGGAGGTTGTAACAAATTAAAGTTTTTATGGTTCATTAGACCTAGACAACCACAAAAAATCTTCAAACAAGACTTCTGTGGGCTCAACTGTAAAGTAGTTACAAGCCAAATAGTTTTATCAATTGCTGATTCATCTGAAGCTGAAAAGATCATGACCAAATGTCTTACTTTCTAACAATGTCACCAGAACTCAAAGGATAAGTTTCATATACTCAAAACCACCTCCTGCCTTCACAGCTCCAAACCCGTCAAGTCAACTCTTCTGACCTGGCCCTTATTGCTACAGATCAGGGCCTAATTGTGGACTTAAATGCAGGTATTTATAGTTTGTGACAAAGCCATTCCTTGCTTCTCAGAGTGAGATTTAGGCAGAAACATTTTTTTATTCAAAACAAATCTGATAAAATGGAAAATGACAGGAGCGAGACACAGCTCCTCCTTCCACAAAGGATGCTTCCTCACTAGCAGAATCCTACTCTCCTTTTCCCTCCCTCTGTCTGACAATTGCAGAGTGCCAAGACATGAAAATCATCTTTCCACTGGTGACATCTGTCTCCCCAAAGAGCTCCGGAGGCCGTTACTGTGATAGCTTTGGAGTCTGTCATATGATTAGGTGAATATCGAACAATCTGGGACTTCACTTTCTTAATGCCAGTGCTCACATTTGACTGTCTGGTGTCCTGGTTTCAGCTGGGATAGATCTAATTTGCTCTCTAGTAGCTGGTACTGTGTTTTGGATTTAGGGCTGTGTTTTGGATTTAGAATGAGAACAATGTTAATAGCGCACTGAATTTAGTTGTTTTAATTGTTACTAAGCAGTATTTATACTAAATCAAGGACTTATCTTCTTCTCACACCACCCCATCAGTAAGGAGGCTGAGGGGCACAAGAAGCTGGGAGGTGACCCAGCTGGGACAGATGACCCAAACTGGCCAAAGGGATATTTCAGACCATATGACATTGTTCTCAGTGGAGGGGAGGGGATAAAGAGCATCTGTGTGGTGTTTAGCTACTGCTAGGTTAAAGTTCAAGAGCTGTAATTAATACTGTATGTGATTTGATTTTCAATTTTTGTGCTAAAAACATGGGAAGAAAAAGTTTTAAATAAATTTATGTATTTCTAGAGGTTGTAGTTTAGGAATGCCTTCTCTTTCATTTATTGTATGATATATATCTGTCATAACTATCAGTCAGCATTGTCTATGCACCTGCTAATACTGAGTTCTCATTGTGGAAGGCATGATGCTTATGAACAGGTTAGAAAGTTTGTCTGCCACTCTTTTTGCAAACAGAGATTTCAGAATACTCTCATTAATGAAATGTAAGTGAAAAAGATTTTTTAAAGTAATAGCTCTCCTAAGGAATGGCATTTTAAAGGAGTAGTGATAAATATCAGAAACAAGTCCAAAGAGTTGAAAAAGTTTTAAGCATTATCCTTTTCAGTATGTCTATCAATAGAAAGCTGACAATAGTATTATTGCTATTTACATATTGGTAACACACTGGTATGAATTTGCATAACGTATTGTAGTTCTGTGCTCTAGGGACTCGCATTGTAACATATTGGTGCTTAATGAACTCTGAAAAAATTGATTTTCCACAGAGTAAATTAAGGAATGCATTATAGCTGTTAAAGCAATCTTAAGGGAAATCTGAGGCTTCCACTGCAGCACCGTGCTTAGTAAGTAATAAATTACATGTTATACTTATTTGCCTTAATTCATGCTAATTTTGTCCAATTAATGTATCACAGTAATTCAGAAGCCTGTCACAGGAGAGCTAATTATTTATTGGATTTTTGTGTTCAGCTCCCTAGGAGTCTACTAGCAAACAAACTTGCGACTGTCTTTCTATTAGGTCCACAATGACATACTTATGTCTTACTGGGGAAAGAAAAAGAATGTTATTCTTTTTTTTGTTTCAGTTATATAAATGGATCGTTACTCATTTAAGTTAGTTTTTGTTTACAAATTGGTGTCACATCATGACAGACTGACATACTGTTCAGATGAAATCCAATGTTTTTCCTCTTCCTGTAAATGCCTGAACATGACATAATTCTTCTTAAAGACCATGGCAGTACTTTTCACCATCTGAAAGCTTCTTCCTAGTGGTGTGTAAAGTTAAAGAAAAAAAAACATTCTCATTCTTTTCACTGCAACTTGCTTTTCAAAATCCACTGGCTTGAAAAATCACAACGTGCCCATAGCAATTGATACTGTTTGAAAAAAATTAGATTTTTAACTGTGGTAGAATGTTAATTCACAGAAAAAAATGAATTATTTATGATATTAATTTGCGCAATTCATACCTATAAATAATATGGCAGTTGCTAAATAATTTGCACAGTGTGATAAGATGCAGACATCACAGTTAAACAATAAGAGAGTCACCAGCTGTGAAATACACACTATCTGCTGGTATTCTGTCATGCACAAGCATTTACAGAAAATTATTTGTTGGGGGTGGAAAGTATTAGATCTGATACTTGGCTTCTGCTCATGGGTAGCAGGAGAATACTTGTCAGTTGATTACTGTCTTCTACCCTACGTGAAAAGAAGTGGTATTTCTTTAAATGTATAATGCAAAGTGATGTTACCAGCAGGCTACATAAAATCATGTGATGTAACCTGCCATAATATGATGCACATGACCGACTGTGTCACAAATTTAAAGAGACTTTTTTTAGAAGAACTGCTGCGAAAAAGAAATATTACCCCTTCTCCTTTTCAGTCAAGTTGCCATTGATCTGTGTTTGCCTATAGCCAAATGAATATCTGGCAGTTCAGTAAACGTCCCTGAGCAATATGCAATCTCACATTGTAGCTATTATGATCACTTTAAGAGCATCTGTCAAGTACTTCATTGTTTTCTATCATTGTTCTTCATGTCTACCTTCCTAGCAAGCACACAATAGCTCATCAAGGAATTAATTATCCAATCCTTGTTTCTTGGAAAACAGTTGTTTAATTGTTTATGGCATTTAGAATTTGAAACTGTTCTCTTCATTTTCTTTCTTGATTTCTCCACTCTGGAAAATATAAAGCCTAAACTTAATGTTAAGCATGTTTTAAATCCCATCAAAGTCAGCAGAGACTGAGTTTTCCTCTTAACTGGGAGCTTTCTTTTCAGACCTGCATTACCACAACATTGTGGACAAGGGAACAGAGTATGTGCACACTTTCCAAGGGTGGGAGCACCTGTGGCCAATCATACCATGCAAGCATGACAGCTGTTTTATCACTGATTCAGACAAACAGGTGAACTATGTAAAAGATCAGCAATCCACAAAGAAAACTCAAGAATCAGGAAGAAAAAAATCTTATGACAATGTAGTAAATTCTTCCTGTCAGCAAATACATCAGTTTTGAAAGCCCAATTTCCTGAAAAGTATTCATAACTTTTTTCACCTCTCAATCCTTTCCTTCTATGAGTAGTCTGCATCATTATAAGTGTAAATAGCCCCTTCTTGTGAGCCAAAACACACACAACCTGCAGCCCAAAACCACCTTAAGCATTAATGATATGGAACAGGTTTGCATTGTAAAGATGCCACATTGTGGATAGATAGAACAGGAAAAAGCCTAAAATTTAAAACAAGAACTGGAATCCCTAGTTAGGAGGAATGTTGAAAGTGGTCATGCTTACTGTCTTGTAAAGCTAGTATCTTTGCTTCTGCTAGATGTAGCAGAAACTTATAAGCTAACATTTGTGTCTCTTTAACCTAGTATATAAACTGTAAAAAAAAAAAAAACCACAAAATCGAAATACTCTTGGAGAGGGAAGGCTGGTGATGGGGAAATAGATATTCTTTAGAGACAGTTCTCTGTCTGTATCACAGACTATGTTTGCTCCTTCTTCCTCCAGGCCACTTCCCTGTAGAGCTCAGCTGTACATGGAAGGTAGAGCGGGATAGTATTGCACTTTCCTTCTGCTTCTTTCTGGTTCTGCCTTCTAATAAGGACCTCTCTTTAAAACCATCTTCTTTCCATGGAGGCAGCTGCTTTTCTGCTAACTGTTTCATTGGGTTCTTTTCTGGTCATTCAGTATATGACAGAAGAAATCCAATTTCAAACACCTTCTTGTACCTCAGAAATGTATGGGAATCTTGAGTCACACAGCAGCAGGTCACACAGCCATGCTGTTAACTTTAACAGCCCAAGAGTTCATCACAGCCTCTGGTTACACCTGTAGATCCTAATTTCTGCATCTGTAATTTTCCCAGCACCAATGTATTTTCTCATTCCTCATGACAGAAGACATGTCCCAAGACACTGTTTGTTCCCATTGCAAAGACAGCACCTTTCTCTACACCCACAATGTCTTTGTCTCCCTTCTTTTTCTCCTACGCCCTCCTGCCACCTCTGTGGCAAAGACCATCAGCAAAGGGTTTCATATCTTTCTGTTCAGACTGCCTAGATTTTAGTAGTCTTTCATCACACAACAAATTGATAAAACTTCTCATGAAAGTAGAACGTCATGTATTTATGATAACATTCAGATTATTTTTGTAATTGGTTTGTTTTCTGCCACACAAAGTCTGTCCTGTTATGTCAATAGACTGTCTTCTTCAGAGCACAAAACATATTTTAAAAAAAAATATATATATTTTACAAATTATCAAGATTACCAAATCAATTATGTGGTTTCAAATTGATCAGTGGCTTCAGAAAACAGTGAAATGCTGCTCAAAATAGCTGCATCTTCCTTCTAAGCCCCAGATGGATTCAGAGCCTGCACAAATGTCTTTTAGGTAGATCATGTTATCATGGACAAAATCAGTGCAGGTATCACTACAGAAAGAACGATGTGAATACTCTCATAAAACTGCAAGCTTACATAAACTGCTTTCATTTACTCACTGAATTCAGGAACAGATTATTTAAAGACATGGAGGACAATGGAGCAGCACTTTTAAATAACTAATCAGCTCTTGTGTCTCAATTACAATACTAAATTAAAGCAGATATAATATTAGGGAAAAGGCAACAACATTAACTGTAGAATTACAAAACCATATGGATTAGAAGGAAGCTCCTGAAGTCATCAGGCTTGACCTTCTGCTCAAAGCAGATCTGATAAATCAGGCTGACCTCCCAGTGAATAGCCAAGCAAGGAAGTTATAGAGTGAATTATAGCAATAGGGAAGACAAGAGAAAGAAAATTCAAAAGGAGATGTAAAAAGAAGGCAAACTATGGCTACAAAGAGAAGTTCCAGGTGACCACACATCCTACATCCTGCTTCCGTACTGCCTTACAACATAGGTGAGTGAATGAATTCTGCTAATAGACACCCATTGCAGGTCTTTGCTTTCCTGCCCACCAGCCGTCAGTCAAAGTGAAGAATATCCAGATTCCTGCTTAGAGGACTCATTTATGACCTCATCCTGAGTACTTTAAACAGTTCAAGTTCCTGTTGTGCATGAAATTATTGAATTCCTCATTCATGTCTCTCAAAACACTATCAACTATAACTATTATAAGCTATAAGTATTTTTCTGTAACTTGAAAGGTGACTTTCCAGTTCTACGCAGTTTGAAACAACTTTATTTCTTTCTTTTGACAAATTCAAGCTGGTTAGCAGAAATAACAGAAATTGCTTATCAGGATCTCTTTTCTTCCATGTTGGCATTCTGATGCATATTTAAGTGCTTCCTCAAGATATAGGAGAGAACCCAGGCATTGAATCTGTACAGCTTGCTGCTACACCTGCAATTGCCAACTTTCTACAAAACTGCTTCTTGCAAATGGTGGTTCCATATGTAAATACAGGATGTGCAATAATCATCTTCAAAACTATAGTTCAATAAAATCACTTTGGAGAGACTCATTAAGCAAGTGATGCCCCCTGATGTGCAATTGACCCTGTAGTCTGTTGGAGAGATGCACCTCACCTCCTGCTCATAAAACTCCTTTTCCCAACATGCTGCTGCAGTTCACTGTTGTATTTTTCAAGTGTTTTATATTGTTCTGCTGGAATTAACAGAGGGACTGGCTTGAGATCTTCGGGTGAAATGTGTGATAGAAATGCAAACAAACTACGCTTAGTATTTGAAGCAGAGGCAGGTATGTAGCCCTACTTAGACATTACATTTACTTTCCATGCCTATCAGTATGCACTCAGAGATTGATAGATGATGGTTTCATAATTCTTAAATACTTTTTTGATATCCTAAACCTAAAGAGCCTTCAGACATTTTCTTCAGGAGATCTGGAATACTTTGCTACTTGAAATAAAAAGAGCTTCAATTGGCAGGGTTTTAAATCCAAACATTTAAGGCATTGATTTTACTTAGTTTTTCTAAAGTAACTCCTTTAGGAAATTGAGTGCTACATTGCTAATTTTAACTTTATTCATTTTAAAGTGCTCCAGGATACTAGCACAAAGGGCACTGTAAAAATTGCATTGTGCTGTATTAGGTTTGAATAGGATGAGTTATAGAACTGTTTGAGACTTTGGATTTCCAGAATGTAGTTATTACAATGCTTATAATACTAAAGGCTTCTTATGTGTGCATTTTATATTTGGGGGTTTTTTTAAATAATCATTACTTCTAAGAAATATAAACTATATGTAATCTGTAACTAACCTTTATATTTTTTTCTACTACAGTGCATCTGTACAAGAGGATTTTATAGAACAGTTATTCACACCTTTATAAATACAATTTAAAATGTAAATGTTCATAGTTAAATTACAGAGGAAATCCACTTTTTAAAATGCAATGAATCTTTATAATATTTCCAGTCTTGATTAACCTGCAAGGGAATTTTTCTTGTGCAATACAATAAATAAGTTAAATAAATTTAAGTACAGCATGCAAAAATCTATCTGAATATCACATTGTAAGTAGTTGTGTATTCAGAATAAACAGTGAAAAATGAAGTAATTTGTAATGTATTCTGAAATTTTGAACATTTTTCCAAAAGAAATAAGGAGGTTTATGACTTACCATAGCTCATTTAAATATACAATAAAAATGCAACAAAGATTGTACTCCTTTTCATTTGATGATTATACAAATTTAACTTGAACTCTTTCATTGATTTCAGTAAAAACTGGTTCAGAATACTTTAACTTTTCAAACAATAATGTAATTTCATAGGTGTATCTTTCCCATAAGAGTTCACTTATAAAATAGATTACAATGTGAAAATGTAAATGATGATGATAAAAAGAGATTCTCTTTTTTCCCAGTTATTCATCGCAATATCAAGTATAATCTAGCATTCACTGGAAGAGACAAATATCTAAGACAAGAAAGCATAGAATCACTTTAAAGGAAATGAGCAAAACCTGAAAAGTACTATGAACAGAGAGAGGAAAATTTTAAAAAATATCCAAACAGATAAATATTGACTTTGGAAAAATAAATAGAACATTCCTTAATGTTCTGTTTTACTGCTCTTTCCAGACCAGTGGAAAATATTGCTCACAGATACGATTTTTTTTCCCTGCTCCCTCTCAACACTGGATAATTTGTGAAGGAATAACTTAGTGTAGAAAAAAACAAGGAAGATGAACTTAAGCAGTATTTTAATAGATATACCACCAAACTTCAGCAGGTCATTGGGGAGGCAGATCGATGGAATGGATGTTATCACTAACATCAAAAAGAATAGATCTATCACAGAAAAAACACCCCAAACTATTTAAAAATTTAAAGCATTATCTATAGAATTTTTATTCAAAGGCTTTTTTGAACAATTGTGTTTGCTTGCACACTTCTTTAATGGAATGTTCCCACAAACCCTATATTCATGGTCAAAATACTACACAAAGTTTTTAGATTTCATGTGTAATTAGATTAGATATGTATTTCAGTTCTGTTTAAAAAAATATATGCATTAGTGATTTTAAGTTGTCTTTAAAGAAAAAGAGTAATATTGCTGCCATCCACCAGAAAAAAACCCCAAAAACTAAACTGATGTCAGAAAATGGTACACACTTTTGCTTTGATGTTCTCGGTATTAAAATACTTTTTTATCACAATAAATCATGTATATCAACTATACAGTATATCTTGTGTTATCTGCCTGACTCACATCCAAAAGGGACTAAGATCCACAGTTACTTTCTCACTAGTTTTCATATTTCTTGGAGCATGTCTTTTGTGTATTTCCAGTGTGTCTGATGGTATAGATCTGCCTTTCTCCTTCTTCCTTGGGGCCAATGGAATTAGTGAGTTTTTACTGTAAAATACTCTGATTAATCTATATTAACCTAATGTTATAAACTATTTACTTCTCCAGTGGTGAAATCTGCAGTGGAGAGAAAAAACATTCAACTCTTCTTTTTAAAAGCTGTATAATGGCTGCTATCTTATTTAGAAAATAGAATTTTACATACAAGTGGGAAATGTTGTTCATCTCCACAGAGAAAAATTTTCTTTAAGATAATCTGGTTGTCCAATGAAAAGTCAAAACTTTGTCTATAAAGCAGAAAATCAAGTTATATTTAAAATGTCTTTTTTCCATCAAATGTGTTTTGAGTGAGCATATTCCATTTTATTTCTATTAGTTGATATGCTTGAATAATATATTTGGGCAAAACCGTCCATGTTTAAAATAAAATCATTTTTGTTGCTGAATTCAGCCTTTTTTTCATGTCCTAATCAGGCCTAAACCTTCATTCATTGTGGTTATTTTGGATAACTCGAACCATTACTCCTTTTGGAACTGGGATAAAAAGGTAGAATACTGGCACAAATTCATTGAAATGTATTTTTAGTCAGAATTAGTCAGAAAATTTTTCTCATGGAAAATTCCAAATAGGAAAGAAAATGTAAGAAGTGGAAATATTTTCATATGGAAGAGTTGTTCCCCAAGTCTCCTTTGCCAGAGGAGTGTTGCACGATCAAGACATTATACATAGAACAGTAGCCTCTCAGTAATCTGACTAAAGAAAATCCCCAGAAGATGTTATGTAGCTCAGCAATCCAGCTATCCATTTATTAGTAGAGAGACAGGGAAGATGACCTACCACCCTTCTAATCTCTGTACTAAAAGCACTAGAATAGCAGCCTCCCAGCCTCCTGACACGTGGTTCTTATACTCTTTTTTAATATAAAAGCCAGACATCTTCCATGAAAAAAGAAATGGGTATAGGTCACAAACCCAGCTGGCCGCTGAAAAAAAAAAAAAAAAAAAGTGGAATATAACTTCTCACACTCCTTTGACCCAAGACTCTCTTCAGTTAGTGGGAGCAGTATTCACCTCTGAACCACAATTCCTCCAAAACAGGTCAGATAAATTTTACCCAAAAGTGCCTGTTTCTCTTGATGGACTCCCAAAATTTTTGGGATAACTCATTCAGATATAGATTTGAATTATCTGAATTAGATATGAGATTAGTCCTTAGGTCTTCAGTCACATACTGTTCTAGTGGAAGGAGAGAAAAGGGAGAAAATGCTTCACTTGAATTAGGAAGTTACTTTTACTATCTCTTCTAAGCTCTTTTTGTCCAGGATTTGATCTGTTTCACAGATCCCTTTCAGAAGCCTTTTACACCATTTCCTGAAGAGCGGTGAAACAGAAACTTTCAGTCTCAAATCTCTGTACTTCCACAAAATTATAGCAAAGCTACACTACTACTTTGTAAAAGAAAACAAAACATCTTTGATCTAAATAGTGTTACTGGTTCAGCTTCTACATTCAGCTCAGCGAAGTAAACAATGAAATTATGCATGTACCTTTTGATATATGTAATTAACTGTATTAATATTTTTGATGTAATAGTTTCAAGAAATACTAGTTTTGTGGTCAATATTCACATCTCAAGTGTAACATTTTAAATTTATATGGACTTCTTTGAAGTCAGTTGACTCAGTCCAGTGTAAGTCTCCATCTGTGATTGTACTTTATGGCATATTACACTGGAGGATAAAAATTTGTTGCAGAAATCCAGTTTTGAACTTCGATTTTTTTTCACATAAACTGTTAGCTTAATGAAAAAATTTAAGGATATTTTGCCAGCAAAGTATGGAAAGAGATGAATGAATGGATGAATAATAAAGAGCATAATGAGTGCATTTATTTTAAATCCTTTCAACATGTCTAAACAGCTGTACTTACGCTTATACAATTAAAATAGAAAGCAGCTATGATTATCTGGAGATATCACTCAACTCATCCTCTACCCCAAAAGAGAGGCCAGCATTTAGGATGTTAACCAGGATATACAATATAACTTTCTTTTTGCCTATCACAACATGAAGGTATCAAGAAAGTCATATTTTCAATATTGTTCAGGAGTCCAGTCCAGGAGCCTAGATATATAAAAGCAAATGAAATACTAGTTACCTCAATGTTTGTATATTCTAGTTCCAGCTGGCAATTATCTACATCTGTGCACAAGGCCTGACCTAATGTCATTGAAATTGATGTGGATTACTTTACCATTAAATTTCATTAATTTAGGAGTAAGTCCCTATCCAGGCCCCCAGGTGGAAAAATTACACACACAACTGCAAACATGCAATCTTTCAAACAAATGTGACTATTTCAAACTTTTCTTCTGGAAGTTTGACCCACAAACACAAATCACATTGTTAGAAGAAAATCTCTCCTGCTAAATTGAAGCATCATTTTAAAAATCAGAATATATTAATAAAATCACTAATGAAGGGCATTTTCATCCCTTTTCACATATTTTTGCTGCAGATGATCTCACACACCTGAATAACTTGGAGTTTCTTCAAGCAGCTCTAATAACAGCTCTTAACAAAGCAACAAAGACACACATGAAAAATTTAGATATCTACAGAGGACCTTTAAAAAACACTAAAGCTCTGTTTTACTTCTTGTTTCTTGAACAGCAACCTTTTACCATTCTGAGTATTTGCTGTACAATGGAGATGTTAATAGTTACCCTCAGACTGCACCTTATCTTTTAATGTAAACCTCTTAGGCAGTGCATTCACGTTTCATGTCCTTTCAGAGTGCAGCTCACTTAGAGACAAAAGCAAGAGGAATTTGTTTCAGTTGAACTATTCCTTTTTAACAGACACTTTCCACCTCCCTTGCAGAAACTGCCAAAAGGAAAATCAAGGATTGACATTACTTTTTTTTCCTCAAGATCTGAAAAACCTTTAAGGTTATGGGGATTTTAAAAACTTATTTGTTATTGACCAGAGTGTCATTAAAGCATTTGCCAGTTGATGGGCTGTCAGCTATGAGACAGTCCTACACCTCTAATCTTCTAATTGTACAGTCTTTTAGGATGTTACCATCAAATCTTAAATTTGTCCAGTTGGAAACTCTTTCCAAGTTTTACACTTTTCCAACCACTGCTAATGAATTTGTTTTGCTACAAGAACAGTAAAAGACTAATTACATTGATCATATATTAGTCTCAGGCTGGGCATTCTAGACAAAACTGCTGAACTTTCATTTGTTTACATGTTCAAATCTAATGTTATTATAGATGCTTATGACTAGGAAGTGTTCTGTTCAGTTATTTTAAATATCCTACTAAAAGTTACAATAATAAATTTTTATAAGCTTTTCTACTTTCATATGTATGTTGCTTACAGATAATAAAAAATGAAGTCTCATCCAATCAGAATTTAACCAACTTAGAAATGTACACTTTTGTTGTTTATGTTACACAGAACGTAACAGAAAAATATGTATTGCCTAAAGAATTAAAAAATTATTATGTGCTTGTATTACAAAATATTATTCTAGGCAGAGGTGTATCAGTCACTAATTCAAAGCCTCGTTATGAGGGAACTTATTTCATCAAGAATTCGCAATGAACATTTAATCTATCACTTTCCTCTGCAGAAATGCTGAAAATCAAATAATAATGCTCATATCCATCTTTCTACTGTATTTGCAGACCCTGCACAAAATCTCCACAATGAGGGACTGCTGGTGTTCATAGAGCCTGAAGTTCAACAATTTTTCTTGTGTCTAAATGGAGAACTGAAGTAAAGGTTATCTCCAACATACATCTTAGCACGAGGTAAGCACAGGGTAGAAAAACCTCTGTATCAACACCCAGAATGGTGCTACAGCTGTTTTCATCCTATATTCTCTAAAGCTCCAACAGAGTGACCTGTCTCCAGTCCCTTTTGATAACAAGATCTGGTTCCCTGGCTAAAAACTGCAACAAGGTCATAACAACGAAAGGACTTCAGTATTTCTTGTATTAAAATATACCACATAAATGTACAAAATGTTTAAAATTACTAAACAGGAGGAGCAGAGATAGATTATACTTTAAGTAATACAGTATGTTTCAATAATATCTTTTAAGATTTGCAACCAGATCTTGCAAGATGTGTTTAATCAGTGTAAATATTTGGTATTTTCTATATATCTTCTGAACTGGGGTGTTTTTTCTCTATCAGAGGTCTGTGCTGAGCACTACTGTCAACATTCCCACCAAAAAAATATGACCAAAAGTAGTTCATAATAGCTAAGACCTACACATGGGACACGGCTGCTTTTGGGAGACTTTACCTTAATACTGGCATTGGACATAAGCCTTGATTTAAGTTCCCAGGCAACGGATCTATTAAAGCTATATTACTAAGGTTCACACTGCCCCTAAAAGCTTTATTAAATGATTATTTCATAGCATGGAGGGAAATGTATTGAAAATTAATATGCAGCATCACCCAGTCATGGCTCATAGCTGAGATACCCTCTTTGTATCCAAGAGCAGAAATTTCCAAATAAGACTCTCATTAGCTTTATTTTTCTAATCTGACTTCTAGGGCTAAGTGAGTGGGAGAAATGGCCTTTTCTAGACTTGGTTCCATTTCTCTTCTGTCTTTGGACCCCAATGGCACATAGGATGCCTTGCCCTCTGGGAGTGCCCCTCTGCTTCTGCAGACCATAGAAGGAGCCCAGCTGCCTTACTTTAATGGCTGAAAGGAAACAACATGAACACCAACTTATATAAAATTAGTAAGATTTGATGTGTCCATCTAACCCATGGGATTCTGACAGACTCAAAGCATCTTGAATATTTACAGAATTCAGTGCATTGGGCCATTCTTTTTGTAGAAAACAATCTGAGACAACTAATGCCAAGTTAAATCATGCCCACATCTATTTCTTCAAAAGAATTTTTCAGAAACAGCTAATTAGCTAAACTTCTACAGTGTTGCCACACTCAGAATATACATAATTTCTTCTATAAAAACACAATTACATGTTTTATGAAAGTGATTTTTTAATGAATAGTTAAGACCACTAAATAATTTAAAGATACAATTTAAACCTAACAAAGTTTGTCATTTCACATTATTAAACTTCTAAGAAATATATTAATTTGAATCATGCAGCTCTGAAGTTATGAACAATTAAGAAAATTGGCAGGTTCTCTTGTTGACTTCAATTAATTTGGGAGGTGAGGGCTAGGAAAAGCCCAGGCAGGCAGCTCCTACCCTGCGAGCGCCAGGTGGCAGTCCAATGTTGACTGACAGGTCTTCCTGTTCTCCTGCACTCCCCAGGCCAAAAGATTTCCATGTTACAGTACTTGTCTGCCAAACCCTGCTCTGAAAGTCTCCCGTGCTTCTCTCTATGCTAAATAACACACATTCACCCTGGGATCTAAGGGTAGAGAATGAGATTAATGTTTTTCATAAACTTGCCCACACTGCCCTACTGATGCTGAAATGGCAGAGAATTACTTAAAGTGTATTTCCAAAAATGGAGAATTTTGCTGGTCAAACAGACCACACTAGTACACCCTAAAAGTTTAAACAACCTATAAAACCATGTACAGGAAATATAAGGCATATAAGTCTTTTATCTACTAGAGCATGGTATTTTTCACAGAACATACAGCAAAGATAATTCCAAATCTAACTCAAAATAAAAAAAAGTAAAAAACAAAATCTTCTCCAAAATTAACACTGAAAAATAATGCAAAATTTTGATTACATATACAAATAGCTTTAATTGCTAAGAAGGAACAACTAGAATAATAATTTAAGCAATTTCAATGTCTGTTGGGTTGGTCATCCTCCTAAAATGCTGCAAAAACTGTCCTATGAGGACATAAACTTTGAGATAATCACAAAGAAACCTTTATTAGAGCTGTGAAATGGATCTCTCTACACATTTCACTGTTGTGTTTCACCCATTTGTTTTCAGGGATCTACTAGTGCAATTACAGTTTATCATTTGGTATCAACCTGCTCAAATATTATTCAATGAAGTTCAAATAATTTCTTTTTTAAAAAGGAAATATCTGCACAAAGAAAAGAAATTAAAGTCATATATTCTAGAAAATATCACTAATGATGACCAAAGCAATAGGAATTTGACAAACTGCACTAGCTAACATCACCAAGCCACAGGTAAAACAGAGTAGTCCTGCCCTTCTCAAGTCTTTTTATGCTTTTCTGTCCTGAAGTGGTACAATTTCTGAGTAATAATAGCATGGTTTTATTCCACAGAGCCAGTCCTTTTGAGCATTCTGAGTGGGATCTGCTGACTTCAGTAAGGAAGAAAAGGAAGTTTTAAAGCTTTTTAATGCAGCTAGACCTGCAAAACCATCACAGCTGAGGATGATGGATTCTCTTCCTGTTCATCCTCAATAGAATTCTTTAAAATGACGATGAAAAAAATACCTAGCTGACATAGGTCATTTACTGTGGAATTTCCCAGACATGAACTAGGCAAAAGAAGCAGGATTCTGTGCCTGCAAATAGGCTTGCAGGACAGGTGCCTCATAAATGGCTTGGAAGCAATACATGCTTTCTCTGAATCAAACAGAAGGGGAAACAAACCATGCACTGAAAACCAGCTCACATTCCCAAAGTCACTTCAGGGTAATCACAGGACTTTTCCAACCAGAATCCCACTGGCTCTGGAGCAGCTGGGGCAACCCCATATCAAGTCTTGTATGTACAGCTCTAGCCCAGGCTTGGTGTCTAGGCTGTTCCCCAGCATCCATCCTGTTTCCATATAATTCTGACTCCCCCTGGTATCAAAGGGTATCAAACTGCCTGTATCAAACCGTATCAAACTGCTGGCAGAATGCTTTTCCAAAGGTATGTTGATACAGGAACTGACTTTTTCTGTCAATCTGCCCCAGCCTTGAGGTCCTAGTCATCAATATGTAACAAAGCATGCTTTTCTCGTGTCATCTTTAGCACAACTCTGAGCTTTATTTGGAGGGATGGATTTTGGTTATTAACTGTTTTCTGTTATAATTGCCTTCAAGTTCTATCCATAGTACAAATTGAGACAATGACTTAATATTAACATGGCAAGTAGTGTGTAATCTAGGCACCTATTGAGTCTTCTTCAACAATCAGAAATAAACATTTTTCTAACCACACATGAAACACTTGATTTGCTGTGTCTTTCATAATATGAACTGTTTGCCTGTCAATTAAAAAAGCAGCTTTAATTGATTTTTCAGATTTCAAGGACCATTACAAAGAACTATTTTTATTTTATTGCACTGGTTCGTACTTTATTGTTTACTTTTATGTTAGCCTGTTGTGGTTTATTTATATGAGGTATTTTCTTCTTAACCATATTATATTGAAATGCCAACTAGTACTAGGGAGCTTTCCACAGCTCTTTTGAAATATAGAAATAGCGTGGCTCTTACATGATACTTTCATAATGTTGCCAATCCTCTGATAAGTTGTTCACATCAGATATTTAGCCCCAATACATAATGCTTGAGAATCTACACTGATTCTCTTCACGTTTTGCCTCTGCATTTCAAGATTTATGAATATTAAGTTGTGCTTGCCCCAAAGCAAAAGTATACTCACTAAGATATTTGCTGAGATCAGGAGTCTCTCTGCCCCATTTTTAAAACAAAGGCATTAATAAAGAAGCACTATAAAATGTATGCCATTGAAAAAATAAGGAAAATTCAGTATTTTTAATAAACTGAGAAAAAATTTTCTAGTTCAAAGCACCCTATCTGAGCTACCCTAAATAATGCAAAAGAGTAACAATTTATGGCACTTGCACAGAATTATTCCTGCCAAGTGTAAATATACCCTCATTTCTAAACCTATGACCATTATTTTCAAAAGCTATGGTCACCTAGGGTAAAAATTATAATTATCTATATTTTTAACCCTTGGAAACACGTAGGCAGATACTATATACAGTCTCTATGTAGGTCAATTAGACCCAGTGGCAATGGTTGCATCATTACCAAGCACACACATAACTACTTTGTGTACCAAGCACAAAAGTTATGGACATATTCAGAGGGTACACACATACATATTCCAATACTGAAACATCTTTCACAAGGACTAACACAACTACAGGATTTAAAATGCATACATAAACATTTGAACTTAAAAAGATTCCTGAAATATCATTTTGTATTATATTTCTTAAATTATATTCCAAATGCTCTCAGCTGCCTTTGAGATTTAGTCTATTTTTACATGTATATGAAAATAAGGAACTTATTTAAAGCAATATGAAACTGGTCCATGTTAAAACAAAAACAATCACAGAATAAATATGAATGAAGAGGGTTATAGGTCTACAAACAGGTGAAATAAACGTGCTGTGGTGAAAACATCCTATTGAGATAAATGCTGAAAGAAACTAATGGAGGCTTGGTTTCTAAACTGTGACTACATAATATTACTTCTGCCCCTCTGTTTGTAATTACATTGCTTTCAGTTTTATATGTTAAACAGTTCCCCAGCTGCTCTTTAGAAAATAATAAATTGGTTAATTCTAAGAGCAACCACATATGGTTAAGATAATTCAAGAGAGAAAACTGAGTAACACAATTCATCTCTTTTTTGTTTTTTTTCTTACACAAATCTTTTTATTAAACTGAAAATAGAGCTCTACTGTGTTTATTACAGTAGATATTCTTACTGAAGTCAACAGCATATGGGTACTCACAGCAGGTTCTCCATAAGACATTATTGAAATATTTTATTGCAATTATTTTTCAACAATTTCTTCCCACTGTTATTCTATATATTACAATATATCAAGCACAAAATAAGAAGTGGGTATCTGTCAATATAGCTTCTATTGGATTATAAATGCAGAAGAGTATCAGTTGTATTGTCAATTAAGAAACTCAAAAAGACAAGGCACCCCTTGGATTCAGAAAGCTCACTCTGCAACAGAGCCCTCACCTCCACACCAGCATCAGGGCTGAAACTCGAGCACTTCAGGATAATTCTCTCACTCAGCATACCGGTAGAAAGAAGAAATTTCCCTGACTTCAAGAAGAAGTGTTAGAGAATTTTTTTTCCCTTTTACTGGCAATTGCTATGTAGGACATTATATGGATTCCCAGATAGCATTAATGGTTCTGTTTTCTGCATGCCTCAGGCCACAGGGCTGTGATTACTTTTAATCAGTTTCAAGACTCCCCACCCTCAGCTGTGCTTTGGTTATCTTCAGACTGGATCAGTACTTTGTAGCCTACCTACCATAACACTTGGAAGCTTCCCTGAGGCTTTCAGGCTGTGCAGAATGCAGCCAAAATGAAAGTTTAGGTCCCTTCCCTTCCCCTTCCTCTCCCTACAGGAACTTTTCTGTCTGCTCTCTGTTTCTCATCACTAGTCCCAAGCACTACACAGCAAGAAGAAATTCCACCTTTTTTCCTGTAAGGTTTTATGCAACACCATAAAACAAAACCAAAATCAAAACCAAAACCAAACCAAACAAAAGAAAAAACAGAAGGAAAATAAAAATATAGTAGGTTAAATAAAATTTGCCTGGAAGCTTATTTACATCACTCTTAAATTCCTTCTGATTACATCTGCAAATACACATAAATTCACCACACACATATTCCTCATAAAAAATAGTCACAAAATCATCACTCTGTGTTATCAGAAATACACCTTACAAGCCAAACTCCAAAAATCAGTCTAATGAGTGTAATGGGGAGACAGCGTGCGGTACTTGCCCATAAACACACTGAAAAGGATTCTGTCGCTCACATACACTCTTGTTCCTTACTCATCAGCCTTCTTCATTTCAGTCAAACTTATAACTTCAGTGTAATCGACATCTACAAATGTAACAAGCATGGTTTCTGTTTCATATGGTCTCTAAGATAACAGTCCCTATACAGGGATGCCGAAACTTGACACAAGCGCTTCAAGAGGGTGAATATTATTGAAAACAGTAATTTTATCGTATGCTATCAGCAGTGTAACAAACACTAATTTTTCTATCATTGCAGTAAAATCATGTCAGTGTAGGGGGTGGGAAAAATGTGTAGTGACAGTACTCTGTGAATATCCCATTCTTATTATTCAGAAAAAGCAGGGAAGGGTGAAAGAAATTAAATTATAAAAATCCCTGGTAAATAATATATTAATTATTTTAAGGGGCTCAGCAAAACAATTTACATAGGACATCATACAAAATAGAACAGCCATTGAAAAAGCCAAAGCAGATGAGATTAGGTTTGTGCAGGTTGTGTCACTGACATGCAGCCTTCTAGACAGCCAAGTGAACATGCTACTAGACAAGCAAGTGAACATATTACACAAGGACCTACGCAAACTACAAAATGATCAAAGACTGCTTCAATATCATAATGTAAAATTGTAATGGGAATGCAGACAGGGTGATAAAAAGAAGCAAATCTCTTTGAAATGTGAATCAAGAGGAAAAAAGTGACAGGCTCATAACATTTTCAGATGAGGGTTTAAGACTATGGCACTTTCTGCAAGAGCAACACAGAAAGTGAACACTAACACATACAGCTGTTAAAACAACAAGATTAGCATATTTTTTACAAGCTGTATTACTCCACTATTAGAGAGCTCTGCTAATTTCAGAAAGGAAGATAACTCAGGGCAGGGGGATGGAAGGTCTAGTTAAATGGAGAGCAGTGCTGCTAGATAAAGTCAAGTGGATTTCTACCTTCAGTACAGAAACTATATCTCCTATGAAATAACTAGATTGGCCTTCACTGATTTCCCAGCAGTAATTCCAGAAGGAAATGCAGCAAAATAGCATTCTCTCTTGGTCCTTTTGTTATGACAGCTATAAACTCAAATTTAGCCAAAAGGAGAATTTTGCAATTGCAAAACCATGGACTGCAGTACTACCAGTATTCAAAGGCTGCCACTTGCAGCTCTGACTGTCAGAAGCCTAATGCAAGACTGCAGAAAACCATGTGTTTTTATTTACTGTTGTCCACAATACTTCACTTTACTCATTGTTGAAATATGGATTGCTGGAAGAACAGGTTTGTCCTTCAAGCGGGAAAGTACCCAAGTTCCAGTTAACTTCACTCTGAAAGACTGGCTGAGTGGCCATGCTGTGATGGAAAGAATTAGGCCAGAAGGTCTGTACAAAGACAAGAGACTGTTGTGAACAGCCATGAAAAAGACAGGCTTAAACAATAATAAAGGTGAAAGAACAAAGAATAAATAAAGGCAGTTAAGATAAAAGACACAGTAAAGTTACCCTGGAAAAAGCAAACCTCAAATCACTGTTGTACCACCTGTGGGAAAACATGCTTTTCAAATTATGGGGAAAGGTGAACTTGGCTGCAGCAAGTACAAGTGTTGTGACTGTCTGGTTTCAAAATAGCACAAATATTTCTGTTAAAATCACCAGTAAAATAAAAGGAGAATTGGGACAATTTGACAGTTTTTGATGGATTCTTAGTTTGGCTGCCTCTTATAGTTATTCCACAACATAAATCTCTGTCATGATGCAGGCAGCAGGATAAAAATCCTTCTTGAAGCAGCGTCAGTTTGGTCCTACCAAATTGCGGCAGTCTAATATGTAAACACAGCACTATAGAAAAAGAAACAGCAAAAATAAAAGTTGCAGGTTCAGATTAGAGTTCTAGAAAATTAATCATAATTAACAAATACTTGTTACTAACCAGAAAACAAAACGAACAATTTATGGTCAAGCTATAGGGACAGATCTGCACACAGACATAGGAACATAAGCTGCTTCTGCAAAGTCTTTTGTGGCCTCAAGCACAGGATACAAATACTTCAAGATGAACATAGGTTACTTTTCAAGAAGAAATATTGTGATAACCACTTTGAATATCTCTTTCTTTCATTGCTGGTGAACATTGGCTCAAGCCCAAAGTAGCTACAACAAGAAATCAAAGCAACATAAAAAATAAATATTAGCAAGCTTGCATACCTGGGAAGACAAAAAATAAGCAGCAGTAAATTTTCTCTCAGTGCCAGCTGGTAGGATGCATGTTGCAAGCCCCCTGAGGAGGGAGTTGTCTGGCCAACCACTGTGATTTGAGGCAGGGAGTAATCTCTAAAAAACTTAAATCAAGAGCACAAATTCGATGAATCACAGTACCAATGACTGTAAAACAGATTAAACTCCCCACAACTGGATACTTATTTAAAAAATTAAATATCTTTTTTTTCCCCAGAGATAAGAGCAATTTACTCCTGCTATGTATTCCTTTCTACTAAGGGTGGTGATTTGTCAGTGTGTGCAGGGAGGGGGAGGAAAGAAAAGGCGTTCCAGTTTTTAAAATACATGTTTATGAACAAGCATGTGGCTTTGGTTTTCAAGTCTTTTTGTTTATTCATCCTGACCTTAATACAATCCTAAGCAAATTAGTTTCTACAGAACTAGGAGAAAGCTGCATTTAGAAGGGATACAAGTTTTGTTGCTTTGACAGGTCAAGGTGGAGGGCTTTTTGGATGCTTGTGGGACCTTCACTTTTCTTCATTTTGAGCTTAAAAGAAAGATAAATGTTAATAATTCTTAATTTCTGTTGAATCCTTAGGAATGTTTTACTGCAGTATAGCTATTGTGAATGATTCCTTTACATAACTCCACAAGCTACTCCCATACAAGGAACAGAGGAGCACGTTAAGAAAATGATAAGAGAAATGCCTAGGGAAGACAGCACTGCACTGTACATTACAAAGATCAGAGGCATCCCAGAAGCAGAATTAGAAAAAAACCCCTCTGTTCACAAGTTTCATCACAATGCAGAAATTCTCAGAAATCTCAAATACCATCATTGTCCTTTCTGAAATCAAGAAAGCTGGAGGAAAAAATATGCAGGAGGGACCTGATAAAAGTGCAAGTTGAGTCACTTTTGTGGAAGGTTTTACTGAGACATTTGACTTTAAATAACAAATATTGTAGATTTTTAAGTCAAGTCAAAAGACTATCTGTCCATGAATCCAAACCACTTTCATATCTGGTGAAGAAAGCTACTACAAATGAAAGATTTCTTTGCTTCTTTGGAAGGAATTCACTGAAACAACAAACCAAGAAAAATCGCTTTCAGCCCAAGCAAACAGAAATTGTGTAAGGAAGAGTTCTGAGCAGCATACTCTTCCTAATATGTTGATCATGACAGAGTAGTACACATTTGGTGAAAGAACTAAAGGATCTGTTCCAAGCATAGAGCCTGACAGGAAATAGCCCTGAAGCTTGCACATACACAACAATATTAATCCCATTTCATTTGCTGTCACCTTTCATTGACTGGTAACCTCAACTCATAGAAGTAGGTAGTGAACATGTTTTTGGGATATGTTTATGTATAATATCTATGTCTATGACTGTAAGGGAGAACACCAAGAATAGAAAGCCAGTGACTGGTTTCATAGAAGTAGAAACAACATTTTAGAGAAATAGCGTTAGTGCTTTTAATGGCTAACTGTAAGAAACTGGAACAAATAAGAAATTTTCACAGCAACAGACAGAAATTAGAAATCTTCATGATCATTTAGTGGACTAAACAACTTGGAAGTCCTTTCAGAAAAGCTGAGACACAGAGGTCCATGCTGAGCTATCTTACTCTACATGAATAATAGATCAATAAACTAAGATACACAGACGCTTATTATTTTGTAATATTTACAACACTTCTCTGAGAAGCATGCTGTGAGTTTATTCTGTGCAAGAGGCATCTGGATCTGGCACTGGGTGACGCTGGTCAGTGGTTTAGGGATGGACAGTTAGACTGTCTCTTCCAGCCTTGATGATTCTATGAGTTTGTGCAAAGTTTGCTTCTCAGCATAAGAAGAAGAAAGAAGAGACCACAGCTAATGCAAACATTGCTAAAGAAATTAAGATAAGTCTTTGTGCTGATTCCTGGTAGATCACTGCAATGTGTATAGTATCTTGCATTGTCTTTTAAATGTCAACTATTGCAATAAACATCTCACAGAATCACAGACTTTTTAGATTGAAAAAGACTTTGAGAGCATCAGGACCAATCTATGCCTGAATACCACATTAACTAGACCATGGCGCTGAGTGCCATCCCTCTAGGGACAGTGAGCATCATTCCAATGCTCAATCACCATTGCAAAGGATTTCTTCCTAACATCCAACCTAAAACTCTCCTAATACAGCTTAAGACCAAGTCCTCTTGTCTTATCACATGTTGTCTGGCAGAAAAAGCCAATCCCCACATGGAGACAACCTTCTTTCATATAAGAATCTTTGTTTTCTTGGCTTTTTCTTTAAAATTATTTTTCCTACAGCTTTTTAAGGAAGTATTAATCTCTGGGTTCCTAAGATTGGAAATAAAAGTTGTGCTCTCAGGCATCCAGCTACTTGTCTGCCACCCCAAATCTGGATAGTTGTTGATCATACAGTCAAAGATCAGTAATCTCTGTTGTTAAAGATATTCTAATATAGAGTAGTTCATAAACATTAATACATATGGATTTGTTTTTCTACATAAAATAATCTAGACATAATTCTACTTGTGATATTCTGACATTGTGTTTCTTTGATGAAGGAAAAATAACCCCGAACCAAACATGAATTACGGTGCGTCTAAATTGGGAACTAGAAGTTCTACAGGAAGGATGATGTAGTCTTGCATCTGTGTCAACTGGGAAGCACACATTAACATAAATTTTTGTCTTTCCTGGATGGCTAGACTTGCAATACTAGTACCAACCAGAGAAGTCCAACTTGTACATGCTTACATGTAATATTCCCTTGATGCAGACTCCACTAATCTTCTAAGTGTTGTATGTGATTCCTTCTGTGTGCAAAAGCTACAGGGCAAACAGCAATCAATGTGTAATTTGACTTGATGCCCTTTGAGTTTCCCAGTACTCTGAAACAGGCAAAATCACTTAGAGCAGATGATTCAATTTGTCAGGCAGCACTGTGGGTAATGTGCACCAGCCTTAATTCAGCTGTTGCAGAAGAGGGTGTCTTGTCAGTCCGTCAGCATATTGGGCTGGTAATTCACAGGAGCAAGGCAGAGTAGGATGTGAACCATAAGCAATCCAAGCAAGAATATTTAGTTAGAGAGGAACTCATGTGCATGAACAAATATTAACATTTATAGTCACATAGCAATACACTTTATAGACATAAATACAGTGATTGTAGCTGTTGAAAGCAAAGTTCACAGACAGGTGCTTTCCCACATACCTCACCAAAGCTCATTGAAGGAATAAAGAAATCTCCCTCTGGTTGTTTTTGAACACGCTTTCCAGTTTTTCAGGCCATCCTCTCTCAGGAGGTTTTCGTTTTGGTTTCACATTGATAATGGGTATTTTTGCCCTCAAACTGGCTCCATCTGTCCCAGAACTCTGAAGCACAGTTCTGAGAAGGGAAAGGTAAGAGGGAAATGCAGGTTCCTCCCTTTAATATGGGTATCACTGGTGAAGTTTTTTCCATATATATCAGCAAAGACAGAAGAATCCCTTGCTACATTTCTGTTAGACCTTTATACACGGTGTTTGAAATCACATAACAAAAGAAAAAGGTAACAGAGCAAGCAATGCGTGTCTGTTTTTTAATATATTAATCTCAGGAAATAATAATTTACACTAATTTTATCTACATATGAACAATCAGTTCTGCTGTCTAGGGTTTAAAGACTCATTAAAGAAGTTTATGTCATGATATGATACCTTTGATTCCAGGCTTTAGGTGAAGGTTATAGTAATATTCCTACAGGTGGGCAAACAGGAGGCCTATGCAGATGCAGATTTATAATTCCATTTCATAAACAATAGTTTTATAAATTATACAAATATGGTGTTTGAGAACATCCCAGAATCATATCTCAGCTTCTATTAGAAATATGCTAGAATATCTTTGGCCTCTATTGAAAATACAAAAAGATCTAATCTGAGAAAAATGTGAGATATCCTACAATTATTTAAACCACATAAGACACTGAAGAATCTTTTACCAAAGATGCAGAAATACTTACCTTTCCTTACAGACTATTTCTTTAAATGTCAGGATCCTAGAGAATTATCATTAAGCCACCAGAGAGCATGTACTTTTCCTTATTACCTCTTCTATTGTTTATCTGAGCTCAAATTCGGCCCAAATCATTCAGACACAAGATTTCAACAAGCTTATTAACCCAAGCAGGGCTGGGTGGAGTGTTTAACACATAATTAGTAAGAAATAAAGCATGTGAAATACAATCACCACAGAGGATATCACAAACAAGTGTGCCCTTCCCATTTTAATTTTAACAAAAGGCCTCAAAAAGCCTTTGCACTTTTGTGCAAATTGCCTGCCCTTTTTGAGGCAGTGTCCTCACTGGGATGCTGCTAACCTGAGCAGGGCACCTACAGTCAACACGACTTTGCCTTTCCCTACCCTGATTAAGTAAGTGATGTTCACTTCCAGGAATCCCCCATGGAGCAGCAGCATTCCTCTGTGCCCGGCAGTAATGACTGGATTCTGAGAGAATTTGAAAACCTTCCTCACACACTTATTTCTCTTTTTCAACCTATATTCAAAGCGATACTTTGGCATTGCTATGTAGTTTTTGACAGGGTTACAGTAAATTCATCATGCTAAACTGAAATGTTTCTGGCAGATGTCTGCTCTGCAACAATCAGGCTATGTGTACAGTAAAATATGACAACCACAGAAATACTTCTATTTGTAAAAATTACATATATAATGCTTTATTAATGCTAAGTTGGAGCATAATTATGCAGTATATTAGTTATCATTTTAATTAGGAAATATTTATTTCAAAAACTTGCTTTGCATATAACATAGCTTGTCATACGGATATATATTTTTTTTTAATTTAGTCTTGAGTAAAAAAATATTATTGATAAAAAGGAAATAAGAAAATATGTTAATTACAACAGAGTTTCTTTTTCAATATGTCAGTTTTTTTCTTTCTTGACTACTAGCAAATTAATTTTTCAGTCATTTTAAGTTTTCTTCCTCAAGACTTCCTTGGAACAATGGATTTAGAAAGCTGTTTTGGGAGGGCGAGGGGGAAACCTTGAATCATTAAAGGGGAATACCTTAACTTTTCCAAAAGTAAACATTACAAAACAGGAGACAAAGAAGTGAGATTTATTTTGAAAGTAATTTAAGCGAGTCATATGTATGAGAGTCAAGCTTAAACCACACAGAAGAGCTAGTTCCATGACTAATTTTCATTTGTGTGATTACAGTTGCTCAGTTTGATTTCCATGCATTTAATAAAAATATGAACTTCAACTGCATCTTTTTCCACTATTAAGCATTTTTAGTAAGTCTCCCTTCCATGGATTCTCTGACAGCTTACAAGAGCTGACCAAATTCTGCCACTGGGGTAAGAATAAGATCAGTCTCCTTTGATTTTCTTTGGCTTTTTAAAATTGCTCTCCCTTTTCATTTCATTTAAATGGCTTAAAAGTCCTTAGTAGGGAGTAAGAAAATGGATAAACACACATGCAAGCATATACATCATAGTGGATTATTAAACCCTTTTCTCTCTGGAAAAGAGTAAAAGAAAAGGGTAAAATTCATTTGGTCATTGGAGAAATCCCCATGTCACATAGTACAGTCTTACAAACTACTAATGATTTCCATAGGGGTCAATTTTCATTTTATCATTTGACTCCCTTAGGAATAACATGCGACCAAGGAAGCCTAAGGGAAATAAATAAATAAATAAACCTAATGGTACAGTTTGCGAGCTAAATTTCTCCTGGAGTAGGGGAATGCAAAATTATAGCTGAATCAATGTAACACAGTATTTTATTAACCTCCTGCTAAGGAGCAGGGAAGTGAAATATGCAGTAAAGTCTCCACACACATCTGACCTCTCCACCTGCTCTATAATTTCCTGCATCGCAAGGTGTGGAAGGATAGTGCACAAAGAACAGTCAGTATTCACTTCCTTTTCTCAACTGAGGAATTGGATTTTCTAGCTCTGTATTTTTGCTTTTTTAACATTTCAGAACAGATTTGTAATGGTTATGACGAGCCTAGTGGCAGCTCACAACACACGAATCCCATTGGTCCCTTGTTTAATACACTGGAATGCATTTTGTCTTATGAATTTTCCATAAACTTCTATATCTTATAGGAACTACCATGATTTATTTCACTATGAGTGAACTATTTATCTTAGCACTCCTGCTTATCTTCCTTTCACAGCCCATTTTATTAACTTTTTTATATTAAGCAAATTCACTTTTTATCTATGATGTTTGTTTTACAGGTAATTCATCCAATTTAAGGTATTTTCTTTGGGACTTCAATTTCATTTTGCCCTTGAAATTAACATCTAATATGTTTTACATTTTTGAAATAGAAATTAATCTTTATTTGAATTATTAGTCCAGAACTATAACCTATATTCACCTATATTTGAATGTTGGTATGGGAATAATCTGTGACCACATATTATCCTGGACAGCTACTGTGATAGAGGACATACATATTTGTGTTGTGGATATCATGTGGTGGCCAAAAAAAGTATTTTTTATTTTAATGTTTGACAAAAGCAAGAATACTACAAACTCCATTCACACAGGGTAATCGATTCCTGCCAGTAGACAAGTCCATGAGGTAGTACTGTGACATTTCATCTGACTTCTCTAAGATGAAAGGAAATGAAATTCTGTCCAGTTCAGCATCTCTTGACTAATTTTTTTCTCTGTATATGCTATATACATATGTATATGTATTCATATGCACACACGGCCTTTTAATGGTAAGTGTAACTCTTACACTTATGAGAGGATGAGAAAAGCATCAGTTAAGGACCAAGACTACCAGAAGGTGAGTAATCAAATGCTGGGTTTGATGGTTTGCTCAACTCATTACTATCTTCACAACTACATTTGGGTAAGAAATTGGACACCCATTTTTGTTTGGGTTTAGAGTTTAGTTCTTTCTGTATCTCTCTGAGAGGATAGGAAAAGCTTCAAAGCACTGTAATTTGTACCTGTGAAGATATCAGTACAGTGTGATGAAGTCACAGCTCCTCAGTCTTCTGCTGGATAAACTTGAGTAGAATAAGCTCTGAAATTCTCTCTCTTTAAAAGTGATTTACATCTCTAAGTAATTTCTGATGTTCTGCTTTGATCTGTTTTGCAAAACGTGGACTGAAAGCATGTTCTGAAACTGATTTCTTTAGCAAACTCACTCTTCCTTGCTTCCACTCACTGCCCTATCCATTGAAATGTTGAAAGGTCACCATGAAAGACTGCAAGATTTCAGCTGAAACTCATAGTTCAGTACCTTCTTCATCATGATCCTTAAGTACTTTCAAAGTATTTGAAATTATTCTTTTTTATATGAAGTAAATTCTGAAAATTTCCTTTCCCTTTTGCAGCATGGAAAAACATTTTCTGAGAAGAGATATATCCTACCAGGTTCAGATCACTCTAAATAAGCACCTTGTGACGATCTGTATTTAATTTACTGTTCCATCAGCTACTGATTCATCTAAAAATTCTGCTAGAAATATTTCCACATTGCTGATTAAAATGTTGAAGAGTTGCAGGCACTGTACTAATTTTCCCAGAAACTCTCTAAAATCACCCTTTTAAGATGTTTTCATTTGACAACTATGGTTTTGAGACCTATCACTTACTTGGTTTCAGTCTATGCCACCTGTACATATTAGAGAATATTATTGCAAATATAATATCATATAAGTCCTAAATCAAAAGTGTTGAGAACTCAGGAATATTATGGCTATATAATTATTTTTATAATTTTTTATTCTCATTAGTGAATAATAATTGAGAATTGAGAAGTATTTTCCATAAAAGTATACTGACATACATTATATTTTTTATGTGAATGAAATTATTCTAACTACCATTTTTGAAATGAAGAGGAGCACAACCCTTTTAAAACACAGTTTACGTTTAAATTCGCTCTCACCTATGATCTTAAAAGCATATTGCAAGGCTACTACAAAGTTACAGGTAAATTCAAAAAGAAAAAACATCACTCTTCAGTAGCTTTTTTTTTTTCCTTAATAAATATGTATTAAGCCTCAAAGAAGCAATGAGACCCAACAGAACTGGACAGGAAGTTTCAGTGAAAACAAGAGAGGATGTTGGATTAATAAACCAAGTGCCCAAAAGAATTGCAAGAAGCTGAAAGCTGAGATGGAGTGAAAATACAGAAGTAACAAATGCAGATAAGCTTTAATGACATGGTTGATTCATTTTCTCAATTTCTTTGCTAATACAAGTCTTGCAGGTCTCCATCCTGGAAATTTTTAAAAGTGTTCTGCAAATCCCATGAAAATGTTTCAGGGGATTATGTAGGTGATCATAATGCTGACTCTTTGGACTGTTTCTTTTGCAGAAGTTAAAGTGCAAGAGAAATATAGCGAATTTTCATGCCACAGAAATCCATGTACATTACAGACATGAATGTATCTCTTACCTCAGTACACTATCCAACATCTGTGTTTCTTCTTAGCAGAAAAAAAAATCCTTCATAAATTGCTCTCGCAATCTTCTCTTGAAATGAGAAGCAGAGTTTATAGAGTTTATAACACCTGAAATGAATGTTGCACTGAAAAGAATAGGTTAGGACCAGATTTCTTTAGATGAAGCAAGAGAAACCAGGCAGGAGTATACAACATATATGAAAGGTTGATATATGAAAGGTTATGACAAGAGAATGGTGATTGTTCTACAATCCACTGGGAATAGAACATGGATACATCAGTTTTATTTACAGAAATGAAAATAAGATTAAATGGGATGTGAGGAAAAAAGCTTTCTATCTGTTAATACTCTACTGTAGCACAAGTGAGAACTATCTCTAGTGTCCAAACTCCCTTCATGAGAGGCTTCCAAGAACATGGTTTCAAACACTGTTACAGCTTAGACTGCTGAACTGGAAGCTCTCTAGAAGTTTCATTGGATCATGTAATTCTGTGTTTCCACCAGACTTGTATTATTTAATTTTTGGGATTAATATCTTTCATTATTAGCCTTATTTATACAAACGATTATGCAAAGTAATGTCCAAAAAAGTTGGAAGTCAATATTACTTAGCAACACAATAAATTTTTGTCCTTTCCAAACAATATATAAGGCAGGAGTTCAGTATGAAAAACCTTTTTTCATTTACATGTACATGTAGTACAAAAATATTATGGTTCTGCTTTCAGACATTATAGAAATTAATATCAGCTTTAAAAACATGTGATACATGTAAAAATACCATTTTAGCACCAAAAAAAATATTTTCACCACAGATTTTGTATCAAGACTTGCAAATGCAATACATGGAACAATTTAAAAATCATTTTGATGCATTATGAATCACCTGTAAAAGAATAAGTAAGTGAGGACATTCTCAATTTCGGTAAATATTTATAGAGCCAAACAATATGAAGTATATGTAACAATCAAATTTCTAGTGAAAATGTGTGCAAGAAGGTTTATTTTGAAAGGAAAATTCCTACTCCCAGTGTCATACCCAATTAAATTCTCCAGGTAATGACCCCATTTGCATAGAGAGCTGAACCCACAAGTGGGAATTTTAATGGGCACAGCACCTGAGTACATTAATTGAGAGTGACACTACTTGAACTAGTTTTGTGCTTACCCCACTGAAAATTCTACTCATATTATTTTTAATGTCAAGCTACAAGTCAAATTTCAAGATGATGGATTTGTTCTTTTTTTAAGCATTGAATTTGAATAAAAGGCGGCTTTAATTCTGTTATGCATTGCATAGCTTTAACTAATACGTAGTACTGATTCTCACTATTGCTTCATTTTTTCAGTGATTGGAATTTAATTTTAGTCATTAATTGGCAAATAATTAGATAGAAAATAGTGCCTTCTGCAGCTAAATTACTTCTGAATTGCTGTTTAATGTACTTTAACCAGAATATGTGTTACCGTTAAGCTGACATAATAGTTTACTAAAATGTAATTGTGTAAATATGTCTAATTACTCTTTCTGAAGAAACAAGACAAGAGTGAATATAAAATTTCAGTCAAGGATACCTCAATTTTCTTAAACTTAACCCTGTGAAAGCTTGGTAGCTGTGAAACAGATGACTGAAGCAGAGCCTGCAGCTGTCAAGAGTAGTGGGATCCTTGTAACACATTTCCCTTTATCCTTCACACACTACTTCTAATGACCTTGAAGTTATTGTGGATTCTAAACCACTGCTGTTAGTCTACATTAAATATGTAATCAAGGTGTCTCCTCTTCACATGAAGAAACAGACAAATGCAGTTGCATTTCCTAGGGAGGAAAGGAATATTGCATTGTTTAATCTAATATATTTATTTTTCCCAGCTTGTTTTTAATTAGTCCCCAGTAACTGAAGGAAGCTCAGAACAAAAAAAGCATATATACATATATATGCTACTCTAAAATGTGCTAATTTTAAACTTGCATGCTAGTCTTATTCTTGCAAGCAGAAGTATTTTGAAGGTTGTCAGCTTGCAAAATTCTGCAGAATCCATCTTGATAGAACTTCTGGTGCTTTATTTCAGCAAGAAATACATAATCAATACATTTTCATTTTCAAATATTTCAACACTATTGAGCTTCAGTTATTTAGATGCTTAGTCCAAAGTTCCAAAGACATTGCTTTTACAAGTCTCTTTGACTAGAAGTTGCATATATCAGAGAACACAGAAAAGATGAAGAAACAACTTACAATGCAACATGTATCTTGGTATCGTCCCAGATTTCCATCATGAAGACCATTTCAATTCACTTTGAACCAAAATTTCAAAGCAAAACAAAACCAAACATACTACTTTGCAAAAAAAAACTAAGGAAACAAAGGTAGGCACTGTGAATCTGCTGCCTAAAAAAGTAGGATTGTAACATGAAACATATTGGAGTACAGCATATTCAGAGCGTGGTCACTTTGTGCAACTTGGAGATGAGACAAATTTCTGAATCCTACATCACTGATTGAAGAGGAATTCTGTAGTGCTTGGGCACCAATTACATACCCTACTGAGATGATATAAAGAGCCCCAATTAGAGTGGAGTATTTTGTCAGTTAAAATAGCATAGGCATACCAGAATAAAATCAGTAAGGCTCTATTAAATGTATTAAAGGTATTATACAGTCTTTCATCTTACATTCCATTTTTATGAGTACTGAATGGTAATGTACTAACAGTTGCTATAATGTGTGCACGTAAAATAAGAAAACAAGAATGTACGCAGTGTTTTACTTAGCGTGCTGAACTGATAGGAGATTTGGAATTGTTCAGCCTAGAAAAAAGAGCTTTAGGGTGGCCTAATTGCAACCTTCCAGTTACCTGAAGGGAGCCTAAAAGGCAAATGGAGAGAGACTATTTACAACGTCATGTCAGTGATTGGTCGAGGAAGAATGGGCTTTGAGTTGAAAGTAGGGAGGTTCAGATTAGAAATTGGGAAGCAATTCCCAATGTGAGGGTGACTAGAACAGGTTGTCCAGAGAAGCTGTAGATTCCCCCCGCCCAGAAGTGTTGAAAGCCAGGTTGGATGTGGTGCCTGGAAAGGCTGACCTGGAACAGAGACTAGACAGAGCAAAAGGAATAAAATAGGTATTTATTGAAAGGATACACTTTGGGCAGTGCAAGACCCTGGAACATTACACCCAATTGAAATCCAAGATGGATCCAGTCACGAGATTTTACAGTTCTATAAGTTTTGGTTCATATACATACTGGGGTCAATTGCCCAAGCACAGCCCCAGGCTATGAAGTCTCAGTCCCTTGGCTTGCCCCCTTCCCTTTGTTGTTTATGTTTTTTGGGTACTGGGTGTCCTTGATTCTCTGGCTAGGAAGGGATTGTTCTGTCTAACTACGCAGCAAACAGAACTTAGTAACACCTTATATGAAGTTTTAGACTTACACATTAAGCAGCAGAGAATCTGAAAATTAGAAAAGCTAAAACCCAAGGCATCAGATGGGGTTCTGAGCAACCTGATCTAGTTGAAGCTGCCCCTGCCCACGGCAAGTGGGTTGGAATCATATGATGCTTAAGGTCCCTCCCAACCTAAGCCATTCTACAAACCTATAATTGAAAACCATAAAGACATTTGGAACATCTAATCAAATTAAACATCTGCCTCTTTTGCAGAATAATTCCGAGAATGCTCTCTTTCCAACTGTAGTAGAAATAGCCCATCATATTAAAGATTACTAAAGGAGAGAACACCCATCCTTTTATGACACTAACACCAAATTACGGTTAAATAGCATAAGCAAGTATTTAAAGGTAGGCTAAACTTTGTACAAGCAATCAACTTCCATTGCACCGAGCACACTTAACAAGTACATCTTGGAAGTGAGTGCAGTGCATTATTTTTACTGAACTCCTTTCAAGGTTAAAATTGAGTTAAGGTTCCCCTGCTCTCTTTGGAAGTGCTAAGAACTTTCAAAAGGTTTGGAAGGTAAGGGAAAAAATAAGATTAATGTCTGTAGGATTCCAGAGCTACTTCTGTCACCATCAACACAATGTGGAGTTTTCTAGTACATGGTGTATGAAATCACAGACACTAGGGAGATATTTCTCTAATGTTTAACTTAATTTAAGAGGGGCCAAGAGTATGATTTCAGATACATCATTCATTCTATGATGTGTTACCTTTCAGAAAGTTACAAGACTGGAGACAATAAAAGCATTATCATGAAGATACATCAACACAATTGTCACGGCTCTACAAGAACATACATCAAATATTGCAAC
>VRYO01001878.1:1524449-1538714 GCA_009812075.1 Sialia sialis
CATCTTTCCTCTGTAATGGCCAGAGAAGCAATTTTTTTTACCCTCTATGGGGATATAAATGTAGAAAAATTAGTGCGGAAGACTGGAGACATGCAGTTTCTGCAGTTTCAAAGTAGTATAAGGATGTTCACACCTACCTTAAGCCAACGTGAAAAAAAAAATCATATGAATACAAAGAGCCAATTACCCTCTTGGTTCAGCTTGTTTTTAGTAAACTGAAGACTTGCTATGGATGTATTAAAATAACTTTCATTTTGATTAAGTTTAATAATTACTGGAATTTCATCTAATTATTTCAATTTCATCAAGGAATGAATTTTCCCTCTTAATGACAAATGTTTTTACTGCTGGAGGTTCATGCTAGCACAGCTTCTAGTACCTGAGTTGGCTGAGCTCCACCTGTAAGACCTCACCCTCTGTGCAAGTCACCCAAAGGCTAACATCTTTAGGAAGGGTTAAAGCAGAAGAAGAAAACACAAAAGGTGATGAAATTATTCTTCAGAGAAGTAACAAGGCAAGACTAGAAGAAGGTGATACCCAAACATTTCAAAATAAAGATCTTTATTTCAAAATAGTGTTTGCAAGTAGCATATCCAATTGATATAAAATACAAACAGCATATTTTTCAAATGGGCCAGTTTGCAGAACTATAAACTGAAACACTGTACAAGTTCACAGGAACTATTATAAAATAGACAATTAAATTCTACGGTTTTAATTTTATTTAAATTCTATTTTCACATTTGACTTCTAATTTTGCTTTTTTTTTTATTATACAAGGTGCTTATAAGATTAGAGTAAAAATTACAAAACAGAATTTAAGGATATAAATATAGAAAGGTATTCCTTAAACTACATGCTAATATTCTCTGCTACAAAGATACATTTTTCAAAAGTGCTAATATCTCTATGACAAACAGTAGCAGATTACATTTAAATGTCAAACAAAATACACAACTTTTTATTTTTTCAATTGTCTGTAATACTTTGATACTTCTAATCATTATGAGGTTAATAACACTATTTTCACTTCCTAGTATTTCACAAATAAAGTCGGAAAAGACGTATCTCTGTATGTATGTCCATGTGTGTGAGAAAAAGTATATACACATATGCATGAACAAAGTTCTCATAATTATTGTTTTCATAATTTCAATAAAACCAAAACCCACTAAGTTCCAGTAAATAGAAACAAGGGCTTGTGCAGGGCAAATTCTGTAGAAAACTTTCACGAAAAAGAACTTCCTAGATTGGTAATTTAAATTTTCTTTTTTAGAAAACCATATCAACCTGTGGTAAAAGTAATTTTCAGTAAGATCTAGTATTCTCTAAAAGCATGATACACAAATGTGCATTTTCCAAGCACAGAACTGGAACTGCTCCAGCAGGGAATGGATATTGGGGCAGCACAAGAGACTGGAAGTCCCCTTCCCTGTCCCAAAAGTACAATCACACGAGAAACCGCCATAATTCACCTCTCTGTGACCATAAGGACATGAGGAAAGACAGCTCATGGTGCTGTCTAGCCCCAGAGAACATGTTCCCACAACCACGGTGTCAACCACAGACCTACAATGGACAAAGTACTGTCTAGACTTTTTCCAAGGTGCCTTGAGTCCCAATGCTCACTGTGATGCCCCCAGTTTCCCCAGAGGCATTATTCTTTACAAAGACAAAATGCCTCCAGGCAATGCCACTCAACCAAGGCACCTCTTCCCCCTTCCCAATGTGGTTCAGCCTTTTAGGAGTCATAATTGAGCCCCATGAGCCTGATTCTGAGCACTGGGAATTTATCAGTTTAACTATATTATTCCTTATTAGCCTGCCTATTACCATAATATTTTTGTGCTCTCTAACTGGGATTTAACCAATAGAAATTCTGACATGAATGGAAACACACTTAGTTTACACAATAAAGATCAGAATCTGGCCCAATATATGGGAAAAAAACCCAACAAAATGAGAATAATACTTTTAGCAACTATCAAAAACAGATTAGGAAACCCTCTGAGGGTGAATCTGCATTACATCAGAATACACCACAGTATTGCATACACTAAGGCAAAAACTAACACTTCCCAGCTCTCTAGTATAGTTAAGGACTCCACTTCAGTGATAACTTGCAGTAGTAGGCACTACTAGTCAGTGTTCACAAGAAGCAGCTTTGGTTAATATCAGACCATTTGTCGACTTAGCTTCACACTCCTGTGATCTTTAGGTTGTCACATTTGTATAAGCTGAATTCACTATAGTAGAAATAGACATTTATGGCCAATTCACTCAACACACATGCTATTGGCTATTGATGATTCTTGTTACAAGGACTGAATTTAGGAAATCTACAACTCTACACTCTACAAATAGACTATCTGGAGTGTAAACAGGAAAGTTTAGATATGTGAGGTCAAGATCTGTTGGTGGTTTATACAGGAAAGTTCATGAGCTACAGACATGGAGGGGAGAAATTACCAGAAGGTAAAGAAAACGGGTACTTTGATTCCCTAAATCTGGGAATGCCATAAAGCTCTTTATGAGTTCCACAATTACAATTACAAAAAAGATATTTTTCTTGGAAAGCCTAATGGCATCATATGGAATATACAGTTAGGTCCAACAGTTGCTAACTATATTTTTCAAACATTTAAAATCCCAATCCTTTTATTTTTAAAGCATATAATATATTTTTAAATTATCTTTTTTTTTACACAATTATTTAAAAATAACATTTATAATGTATCAGAGAATAAACATGTTTTCACTTGCTTTTTGCATTTAATGACAGAATTCCTTGATCAAGTCAGTTTAAATTTATTTTTACACCCTGTTTAAATTCTGCTACCCTCTGTAGATCTTTCTTACACTGTAAAGGATAAATAATAAGTTATGTGGCACTGGCTCCAAAGCCACAAACACTGACCAGGCCACTTAATGTACTGGTTTAGATTATTGAGTTAACTTCTAAAAATGTCCCTCTTATAGCCAATTTTTAAATTGTTAGTCTATTACTTTGTTACTCAAGGATATATTTAATGTCTACTCAGATTTCCAAACTCTCTTTCTAAGATTTAGCATTTCAAGTAATAATAGTACTAAACTGAAATGATAAGGTCTCTATTCTGTCTTGATTGATGACAAAGAAATCCTGGTACTCTTCTAGTCCAGGGCAAAATTTCTGTGTGACTTTAGATTGTCAGATAAGCTCAGCAATGGAAAGCACCAGGAATTGCTCTCTAATCACTGAGATATTCAAAACAAAAGACATTTTGCCAAAATGATGACTGTAGCAAAATCAACAGCAGATTTCTGATGCTGGCTTTTGAATTAAGTTCAAAACAATAGAGCAAAGTCGCTTTCAACCCAAAAAGAGAGAAATAGAGATATTTTGATTTTCAGAATGCCTGTAATGGCATGTTATGCATGGAGGCACTTGAGTGTTTAGACATTAAAGTAGGTAAAGGCAAATACTTAAGGCTTTGCTTTGCAGTCTGTTCTCTGACCAAAACCTATCAGTCAATCCAAATGGCAATTTTGCCTTCATATGGCCTGCAGTATCAGGCCTATAATTCACTTTCAATAAACTCTTCCATTTGCAAAGCCAAAAGGAAGCTGGAATGTAGCTTTAGTTTCACATACAAAACTATACAATTTGTGTTAGAATACAGATTTGAAGATTGCTATTTAAAAAAATATTTATGTAAAGGGAATTAACAGTGCAAGTGTGAAAATCTTACCTTGTTTTTCTTCAAATGTATTTAAAGAAAAGCTCTCCAGTTTTATAGAGAATAAAATAGAAAGGGTTAAATATTTCATGATGGGAAGCAGATCCCACAGCATTCCATGCAGATCTCCAAGCAATCTGCGGATTCACAACAGGCGTCCATTATGCCACAGTCCATGTCACAAGGGCAGTTACAGTCATCCCCCATCTCGTCCCCGCAGCAGCAGCAGCAGGCTTCCGATGTGCAGATGCCACAGGATGCTTGTCCCAGGACAATGTTGCAGAGGGTGAGAAACTCACAGAACAAGCAAGCTAGGATACAGTGAACACAGCAATCTTCGTATGTGATAGTTCAGTAGCATGTCAGGAACAAACAAAACAAACAAACAAAACAGAAAGGGAAAAAAAAAGGCAAAGAATTAAAATCATTAATATGTCATTCTAAATCCAGATACATCACAATGTCAAATAAGTAGCTGAATGAAAATGGTTCAAAGTATACATAATCTACCACAAAAAGGTGCTTCCCATCTTCATGGTCACTTCTGCAGCTCAACTAATTTCCAACTCCGTGCAAGTTTCCTGTTACCGCTTCACTTCAAACAAATCACAAGCACTAAACTGCTCAGAGGTGCTTAGATCTCCTTAGGCATTTGTTATGCAAAATATCCATATCTATTATCTTCAGTTATACATTCTTACACAAACTGATAAATTAAAAAAAAAAAATAATGAGGGAAACTACCTAAAATTATTTCCAGCCCTTCCCAGTCCATCTCACCCTTCTGAAACTGTTTTGTTTGCTTGATACATATGAAGAAAAATAGAGTTGCCTGAACATTGTTGCTTTCGTTATTGTTTTTTGCACACGTTAAAACCAGCTTAACAGCATGTTATATGCATTTCTTACTTTTACAATGTTCAGTTGAAGTACAGATTTTTCTATTGCTTTTCAACACAAATCAACTGGCAATTCTTTTAATGTACTGGTTCAATCGTCAAGAGTTCTTAACTACACCTGAACAAAAATATCCAGCTTTTAGAAGTACTACTAAATTATATAGATAAGTAAGGTGTCCCACAAACTGCCTGCAAAAAATATGACACCTGAAAAGTAAATATACGGAATAACTTCAAACAATAATACATCCACGAGACATGACAGGAAAACAGGGATTGGAACTAAACATGCACCAGTGAAAAGGAGACTGCAGGAATAAGGAATATACTCAGTTTTACATAATACATATAAAATCATAATTATTCATTCATATAAACATATTTAATTTGTAAGAGGCAGTGAATAGTCACTCAGAGACAAAACAAAAACTTAAAAATACAAGATGTGTTCAGGATGGAGAAATACTTTTCCTTCATAGCCTCAGCTTTCGTTCTTTTCACAGCCTGCAAACTTTGAACTCTTTAGCCATAGACAGGTGAAGAATAGGAAAGTTTTCCACGGAAAATATCCTCCTCAACCTCACCCTATCTCCTGCCCCTATAGTCTATCACAAGTATCCTCTGTGAGTGTCTGTTAGGAACGACAGGATATTGAGCTATATAGACGACTGGTTTGAGCACCTACAGACATTATGTTCTATAGACATTATGTACTTACACTTCACAGGCTGAAGACTGCTGTCATAGAGGAAAACTTGCAACAGTAATACTATTATCAGACCTTCTGAACAAATTTATAAATGTAAAAAATTGTGCAGTAGCCATGACAAGTATGTTGATTGATTCCAAACACCTCTAACATTGCCAAAACTCTGACTGCATGACAGTGCAGCAAAGACTTACACAAGCAAGCATGAATACTTACAGCAATGCAACAACAGAGACTCAGAGCAGTCAAATCTGAAGCAAAGAAAGCAAAGAAGCAAAGAAACTACTTGAACTCTTAGCCCACTTCTACTAACTACACTAATTAGATGCAAACTTAGCTTGGACATTTCTGTACTGAAATGTGGCTACAGTCATAAGGCACTATTGAACCTTTATGCCCAAAAGAAAGAAATAGAAATTTCACAAAAAGCCAGAAGTGGGAAAAAACCCCCAAAACCCTAACCTAAAAATCTCCCTACTCCTGTGCAGGAAGAAAAACAGAGGAAACCACAGGTAGATTTAATATGCTTTAAAGAAAATTGTTTCTTACAGTAAAAGGCTTGTATTCCCAAAGACATAATGTCACTAAATAAATGACCTTCATAGAAAACACAGAAGATATGTGAAAAAAAGCTGGAGAGTATCAGTTCACTGAAGAGGGCCAAAGCCAGACTGATAGCGATTAATTAGCTGGTTGTCATGGAGATAGTGTTAAATATGCTCAGGTAAAATCTCCTTTCAGATTTTCTTTTACTATAAAGGAAAAAGATAAAGAAGCCAAGAGGTCTATCTAAGAAACCTTCATATTTGAAGAACTAAGGTTTCAGTAAATCGCATCTGTAAAAGACATCTTGAAGAAGCTAATACAACAATAAATGTTGTTCTGTGATTTATTTTTTTTAGTACAAGATAATGAAACTTCATGTGTACATATATTGTAAATAAGATAATCAAAAAATCTTGCCTGCTTCATGTAGGGATATGTAAATCTGCAGAGAGAGAAATAAACATTCACAGACACTATAATACATTTCTCTCAATGGGCAAGGAACAGAGTTCAAAGGTTAAATAGTAGTGACTATACTCAGAAAGCATTTTCTGGACCCACAGAAGAACTTTTCCCTCCTAATCTAAAACACTCACCAAATAAAGACTTACAAGAAGAGGCCGTGTTGATTTGAATAAAGGTATTTCAAAGGTAAAACCTATGAAAAATGGTCTAGGACACAGCAAGAAATTTTGGCCATTAGTGTTATGGAAATTCTGTAAAGGGCCTCTTTTTCCATCTCATCTTCACTGACTGAAAAACTAAAAGGATTTATTTACCTACTCTTTATTTTTATTTCCTGTTCTCCTGCTGGCAAACCTAATACTTGATTCAAAAAATTTTTATATAGCAATTTTACTTAACCTCCACAAAAAATTAACAGAAAGTAGAGAAACCCTTTAGTGCTGTCTTCATTCTTGCAATGACTCATTTGTACAATGAACATAAACTTTGATCCACATTTCAAGGACAAACCTGAAATAATCGCGCTTTTATGTTCTTCATGTTACTGACTTTTAATAGCTATCCAGGTAGCAATTATTTAACACATGACAAAGCATGCAGTTACCTAGTCCTATCTAACTTGCTGAATTCAGAATCGTGACTCTGAAGGGCTGTAATATACAGTAATTTCACACTGATAAGCCGCACCTATTTCACTGAAGAATTGAGCCGATCCCGGAAGTGTGGCTAATCACCAGGTGCAGCTTATTTATGGACAAATTCCAGTGAAATGCCAACCCAGAAGTGCGAGCTGGCTGGGGAAGGAGCTGCCACTGAGCCGCTCCCAGATGGGGGGCGTGCCGGAGCCACTGGCGAGTGGGTGGGAAGTCACTGCTGGCTTCGCATAGCCAGCCCGATTTTGCCACGTTCGTGTGGGCAAGCCGCCTTCGCCGCATTCGCTGCCTTCACGCAGCGACGTGGGGAGCTGCCGCTGCTGCTGAGCAGGTGGGGAGCTGTGGCAGCCAGCGCCAGGGGTGGGAGTGCCGGGGCCCGTGGCATGGGGAGGGTGCCTGGGGCTGTGTTTAAAGGCTTCGCCAGTACGTGAAAACTGTTTGCAAATCGAGCATCTGACACCAAAACCCTTGCTTGCACGATTCTGTTACTAACTTGTTACTTTGTTGCACATGGATCCTTGTTTTTTAAAAAAAAAAAAGTGCGGCTTATCACCCGGTGTGACTTATTTATGGACAAATTCCATGGACTTCCCAGCTACCCAGAAGTGCAGCTTATAACCAGGTGCGGCTTATGAGTGTGAAATTACTGTAGTTAGATAAAATGGGTGGAAGAATAAATTCTTGCATGTGTGATCCCTATTTCTTGGCTTCTTATATACAGATGCAATTATAGGAAAAGATACCATTACATTGTATTTTTGTAGTAATAATAAACCTACATGCCCCACAAAACTCATCCTTCTCTAGTAGCTACATTCCTACAGCAATCTATCAGTTGCACAGAAAACATCATTCAACTAAAAACAACTGCCATAATGATCAGTGGAATGCAGGCATGAAGGTGCTATACAAAGCTTGCTTCAAAAGAGATGACCATGTTGGAGACCACTAAAATATATTTCATTGCTTGCACAAGGCACTCCAGTAATTTTTTCTTGCTTATAAGACCAAGGAGACTATTTTAAATTACATATTATTCTAAGTTTCAAAATTTTTTGACATTAAGAATAAAGACAATATTTAACTTCCATTCTTTAACCTTTCCCCATCAAAATCAGATTTTTTTCCAGGTGATTGATGAGTGGAACACTTTAATCCAACTAGAACTAAACATTTTTTATGTATTTGTAAATTTGGTGATTTAATGCCTGACAATGTGTTTTCTGGAAACTTCAAGTATATTCTAGTCTTTTCTAATAAGGAAATTATACAGTAATACCAGTTATGACACTGATGCCAGCTTAAAATTATCTATTTCTTTAAGCTCTTTTTCATTTGTTAGAGAATTAGAGGGTCTCATTCTTCTTCTCCCATTGCAAATAGTAACACAATCAAGAATTAGGGGCACATCTTCATTGTGGACAGAACTCATGGCCTTGACATTCATGATGCACTGCTGTTGATAGTAAGTTAACTCTGAAGTTTCTTGAGGTTGAAGTTTTCCTTAAACCAGACTTCCCTCTCTGTGGAAGTATTTAAGTTTCATCACAAACCAGGCAAATCATTAACAAAGATAAACTTTTCCTAGGGCTTCTACACTCCACTACACCAGTCTCAAATTTCCACTGTTTTTCAATTCTTATAGGACACTTTTCTTTAATTGAGAAATACTGCACTAGAGACCGTCACTCTATAAAACTGAGGATTTCGGGTGTGAACACTGTCTAGAGGCATACTTAAAAAAAATAAAAATCCAAACCAGTACATCTACCTTAGTTCTTTTACCAAATGCTTCTGATTTAATCAAAACAATGTACTACATTTTTTTCTAGATCCAAGCTCACATAAACTATGCTAAATGGCATAAATTACAACAGGATTGATCTGTAGGCAGTGCTAGTACATTGTATTAGACCAACTTGTGTTTGGGGGAAAAAGGTGAGCTTTTAGATAATCAAGCTTAACTTCAATTATTCTTTCATTTTGCCTGGAATGAAAGTTAGACCTGAAGTTAAAAGGTTCATCCCATCTGACATTTTTTAAAACCGATGTAAGTGAAGGTATTTCCTTAATCCTTTGGCACATCCCCAAAAGGCACAGATTTGTGAGGGAACTTCATCAAAACTGTTAAATCATGCCAAGGCAAATAGAACCCCACCAACATGTTCAAGTTTTTGCTGCTTTATATCATAGACACACATCCAACCATGTGCTGATTTGATCAGAGTGGATACAGTACATGTAACATCTACTTTAACTGGATTTTAAATAATACCAGAGACAATATCCAGACAAGAAATGGACCCAAGATCCCTTCAAACTGTTTACACACTGTTATAAAAGCCCAGAAGGCTCCATTTCTAATTCACCCCAGTTATAACAGCTACGCTCATTTAAGGAAAAGAAACAATATCAACAATAAAAATATTTGAATGTTTGTCCATGTCATTAAACATTTGCAGGTGCACACTTCTTACTTCTAAAACTTCTGCACACAGATATTACCATGGTACCCAATTTCTTTCAAATACTGAAATATACATTCATTTTATTGCAATTTTCCTTGCATTATCTCCTCTTCATTTTTATGAAAAGATGAAGCTCTACTTAAAAAACAGATTTTTAAGAGAACTATCAACCATCAAAACTGTACAGGAAATGCAGAAGGTGAACTGTAAAATGCACAGAGAAATGCAGGCTGCTTTGTACTGCTTGTGTAATGTTTGACACCAACCTGTCACAAAGTGACTCAAAAAGCTTTCATACCAAGCAGGCAGGTCACATATGATAAAAGTTTTTCATGTCTACAGTGGTAAATAAGCTCACTTACAGGATGGTGACCTTGGTAAGCTTCTTGCTAACTATATTCACCAAGTTCAGACAACTCAAAACAAATCTCCAGGCACTCTGCTGTCTCACGGAGAGAATCAAAAAGGGCAAACCCACAATCAAAGTGACAGCTGAGGTCTTCAGCAGGGGTTTACTGCAGACCCCCGCAGAGCCCTGAACAGAAGCCCCAGCAGGTGCTACAGGCATCCCGCAGTCCGGCAGGGCAGGCTGGCAGCGCCTGGGATGAACTGAGAGCCCACAGCCAGAGAAGCACAGCACCAGCCACAAACCACCCCAGCACAAGGCTCCTAAAGGGCTGCACAGGCGAGGAGCAGCATTCCTGAGCGGCACACACACCGCCACACCTCCCGCCGCTCCTGCACCGGGGCTCACGGGCAGCCTCTGCCACCCACTGCCTTTCTTTGAGAGACCACTGCACCCAGGAAAATGTTCACAGGAAAATAAGAAAAGGCAGAAAGAATGAACTGACATGCTGTATGGAGTATGGCTATTTCTAGATACAAATGTCACTTATTTAGACAGGGGAAAACACAGTTACAAAGCCTACTATATGTGATATTTCACCGTTTAAAGTAAAAAAAAACCTATTATCTCTATTGAATAAAAAAATTAAAATGTTGCCTGAACAGACAAATCACATTGAACACATGGAAACTTTTGTCAAAGCTCATATCCTGAGCTCTCAATAGATATAACCTCAGGAGTAAAATGATCCATTTCAAACATACAGACATACTAAGAAACCTGCTAATTTCCAATGCCTAAGACTCCCTTAGAATATGAAGTCTTCATTGCCACTGCTCACTACTGCAAATACTGAGACAAGTTAGGTGCTAGCTGGACTATGTCCTTATAAAAGAGATGCTGCTGGAAGACCCTTTTTCTGTACAGGCCCTGTTTTCCACTCAGTCTTGTCAAAAAACATGTAAATTACCATTCAAGACTACTGTGCGAAAAAACTGTGTAAACCATACTGACTGAAAACACATCACTCTTTAGAATACATTCTTGAAAAATACACGTTTGACCATATGATGTTATTTGCCCACTGCCTGATTGACAACTATGTTCTGATACAACCTTGCAACCTTGTCTAACAAAAACCAACTGTTTATCACTTCATGCTCTGACAGAAATCCACTTTGAATTTCTAAAACATACCAAATAAAATTTTGGCTAAAGTAGATTGCAGGATACCAACAAGTAGCTGCCTAAATAATACTTAATGATACATGATGGATTTCAGAAGTGTATGTATGTTCAAAAACAAAAAAAAAAACAGGTTAAGAGATGACCAAGAGATATTTCTGCAATGTTAGGCTATTGATGCACACTTACTGAATTTCAGTAAACAATACCAATCAAATGATTGAACAGTATATAAAAGAAAACTTACTGCTGCTCTGGTGTCCCTCAAAAGGAAAAAAAAAAAAACAACACACTATCCTATTGCAAATCATGCACACCAAAGGAAAGTTTCCTGGAAACCATTTTTCCTATATAAAGTTATATGAATCAAATAAAACACTCCTACTTCAAATAGGAGTCTGCTAGCCTGCTAAGACAACTACTCATTACTTTCCATGTATATGCACCTAGTGGCTCTTAAGATCCCAGCTTAACACAAAGGCTATTTGTTGGACTTGCTTTGTCTTCAGTTAAGCCATCAGTATCACTTGGGATATTCTAATAAATTAATGTAGTCAGCAGCATGGGTTAATAGTGTCCACCATGCTTCGATTCAAAATCTAGAACAGTTGAAGTTGCATTATACTAAAAAGAAGGGGGAGGGGGAAAGGGACGTTTCATTCAAATGCACCCTGAAATGTTGAATTTTAAACACCGGATTTAAAAAAAACACCCACACTTTGGGTGAAGTAGTTCATTGCATCTCTAAGCTCAGCACCACAAGAAGCACAGTCTAGGAAGCTGAGGAAGGTTCAGGCTTTGCTTCTGGGAAAGCATGAATGGTAACTTGAATGTGGTGGCAAGTCTGCACTAACTGTCCTTCCCTAGAGCCCCACTCCGGGCTGCAGACTTTCCTTATCTAGCTCACTGCTGCATCTAGCCTTATTACACTTCCTAAAGACCTCTCCTGAAAGAAACTGATTGCAAAGAAGATGCCTTTTAGTGCCTTTCTGATTTAGAGAGCCTGGGAAGGAAGCAATAGAGTAGATCTCACTGTCCATACAGGAGGCAGGCTCATGATCTGTTCAGCATAGTTTAACAATCTACTGTTTCCAAATGAATACAGCAACTGTGTATGCTCAAAGCCTTTTGAGAGAAGTACCATATCAAACTCAAATTATTGAGTCACTAGAGTTGTGAGAACTTCCCTGCCAAACACACTAACTTCTGACATCACAACTTGACCAGAAGTGAGAGCTTCATGTCAAGAATGAATTAAAACCTGTATTCCCTCTCTCCATCCTCAACACTTCATAAATGATTGCTTTGATTCAAAAAATGTATAACATCAAGCTTCATAAAGATTTGGTAGGAAAACTTGCTTTGGTTTCTAGAAAATAATAAGCACCTACCATAGCCACTCATCTCTTAATTAAACTCCTCTTCCATCCTTCCCCCACCCAACTTCTTTCCTTTTCTGCTCCAACTCTGCATGCCATTATTACTTACCTTCCACCACTCTGACACACATATGCACGTATTCAATGACTCATGTGTCTTCATTTCCTGATATCTAGATCTACTGTTCTGCTGCCTCATTGCTGTCTCCTTTAGACCTCTCCAAGTTTCTCTGGACAGGTCTGCATCTGGATCTGCATCAGACCTCTGAATGCTCTGCATCTGAACAGAGCAGATAGACTGCCTTCCTTTTTACTCATTTACAATTGCTTTTTCATGTTTCCAAGGTGTTTTTCTCCACTGTTCATAACAAACAGGTGAAAAACAGTAACAATTCTCTTTGCTAGTGGCTTACCAACCAGAATTTTAGAAGTACTGTGATACTTCTGGCATCAATAATTCAAAATATTATTAAAATTCCTTTGAGCTAATTTTTTTTTTTTATTCCAAATATTCACTGAAACATATCCAGTCCCTTTGAAAAATCTTTAGAACTGAAACAGTGTTTAAAAAACTGCTTTTCAGGAGTGACACTCCAACTATTTCATAATTCCTTTGGTTTTTTGTAGTGTAAGCTGTGGAGCTGAGTAAGATTTCTTCAGGGACAATATGGATTAATAATAGATGTGGAGGAAATGCAGAACTGGTGAGTGGACTCACGCCCTCCTAAGTCTCACTGGATGTGAAAGTGTTTCTAACTAGCATATTCTGGAATGCTGACATGACCACATATGCTACAGATTCATTTTAAAAAGGGGTCTTTAAAGCTTTTATACAACTGACACCAAAATGTCTTTTACATTTTGAAGCATTTCCTACACAAATTCAGCTCCAAAAACTCACAAGATGTGACTCACAGCAGAAGTGGAGTTTCCATCAGGAACAATTAACAAAGGACTTCTTAATTGTGGTGGGTGAATTTTTGAGGGGTGGCAGGCTGGGAGGTTTCTTAGCTTGTGTTAGGACTGCCTAGTACTTTGGAGACCAACAGGAGCTGTATCAATTTTCATGGGAAGACGTGCTACCCAGGGTGAAGTAATACTGAACTTCATTTAGCTTTCTAGTATATATGCTGAAATCTGCAGTATATGAAGCAGCATGATACATTTAAAATAAGCATGAGCCTGAATGTGTTCATGTGCAGGACAGGAGGCAAGCCCGTCACGTTTCTTGATTCTATCCTGCTCCAAGCCCTTCCAGGATTTCTGTTCTGTCAACAGACACAATATTCTAAAGGAAATTACCTGACCTGGACAAACTTTGCGTTACAGCCAAGTGTGGTGCTCGAGAAATATTCACATCTTTTAAGAAGAATCAAGAAGAATGCGGCTTTTGGGAGGGAATAAGAAAAAAATGAAAAATATTTTCTCTTTCCTATAGTTTAAACTCAGCTTGACAGCCAGAATTTTCTCTTCTCTTCCTTCTGAGGACATAATCTATTTCTTTTTTCTGGCTACTTTCCTTCACTTAATTCAGTTAGTCTCGTGACTGACAACAGACCAAAACACTCAAGGAGGAAGACAAGGCAGATGAAGCAAAAATATTGGGTGTGTATTTTCAGATTTAAAAAACAAACAAGGCTAGCAATTAGATTATAAAATCCAAAGTACTACATAAGGAATAGCAAAATTAAAGTGAATTGAAATATCTGAAAGTGTAAAAGTTTAACTTATTTCTTTGTGCTAAAACTTTCTGGATGTTATAAACTAAGCCAGAGAGTTAATTCAGGTACAGTAATTTCACGATTATAAACCGCACCTGAATATAAGCCGCACTTCTGGGTAGCTGGCAAGACCACGGGATTTGTCCATATATAAGCCGCACCCGAATATAAGCCG
>VRYO01001878.1:1539970-1583852 GCA_009812075.1 Sialia sialis
CTTTGCACAAAAATGTTCATTATACAAAGAAGAATATCTGCAGAAGTTAGGTTCAAATTAAATTGTGTATACCATTTTGAAAGAATGTCTATGCCATCACCAGTCACTGAATACTCTTCTGGCTTAGTATAATTAGATGCATTTATCAAGCATATATATGCATATATGTACATATATTTCTGGTTTAAAATGCAATTGTAAGTCTTTTAAACAAGTAACTGGTCTAATTATATCAGGTTTTTGTAATGTGGTCTTCCAGAAGTACTCGTAAGGGGTTAACATGACTTGTAGTAATAACACAATTACTTTTAGCTACTAATAAGTCATTTTCCCTTAAATAATGAGCTCTTCTTTGTTTTAATTTAGATATTTTAATTTACTGTTGCCAGACTTTCTGATTGTGCATCTTCTGAAAAATTGGGATGATATAACAAATAAAGCATATATTGATACTTCATGAAAGGCAACAGCTTGATAAGAATACTACTTATAGTTTATAGTTCTGTCATGTAGCCCCATAGGGTACCTTACTGAAAAGCTGAAGAAGCTGTCAGAAGGCTTGTAGAAGTGTGCAAGCAGATGTGTTTACATAAATATAAAACATGTCTGTCAGAGAAATGTAAAGCAAAATAAATTTCAAACCACTTATCAAATATCATTTTTAAAAACAAATATTCCCTTATGGGCATATTCCAATAACCAGACATACTTTAATCATTGCATGATGAAACTCGTGCTTCGCTCAGATTGAGTAACAGAAAACTTAGAGCTTTAGACATTTGCAGAATGAGAGAAGCTACTCAGAGCATATATCTAAGTTCTCACATTTAAAAGGAGAACATTACAACACCAGATGTACAGCGTTAACTATATTTAACTTTAGATATTTGGTGACTTGTGAAATTGTGTTGACAATAGGACTATCATGAATTTCTGTGCTTTGAGAGAATGCAAGTTATACAAATTGACAACACTATTTAATTATCTATATTCTAATCAGACATGCCTTTAAGGATAATGATATTTCATCTGTATATAAAATAATTGCATGATGGCAGTTTGAGGCAACTAGTACAACTGTGTTAGATATTAAAATCAGACATTAGAATTTAAAGCTAAATCTTAAAATATCATTAATTTTCTCCTCAAACACTTAGTAATTTGACATAATTATATTCAGTTATTAAACAGAAAAAAACAACCCCCAACAACTGTTTTTATTACAGGATAATTTTAGAAGAAAAAGGGAAATGTTTTCCATAATTAATTATATAGGGGAATGAACAGAGCAGGCACTGCCTCTGAAACAACAACTTGGATTTTTTTCAGAGGTTGAATTTGTTAAAATTCAGAGGCCTGCACTTTGTTTCAGTCACATGAACAGATCTAGGATTCTCAATACACAGTCTTTTCAAAGTGCACTAAGGAGAACCATATAAGGATATTTCACATAACAGAAAAGGGAACACAGGAAGAATGAAGTTGTGATTTTGGAAAGAAAAGTTAGAGGACTAAAAGTGCAACAGGAAAAGTAACAGTCAATTCTTGAAGATAATATTTTCCATCTTGAAGATGGAAATAAACAATAGCAAGGGGGATCAGCCCATGGAAGGGTCTGACTAAAGCTGTTTTTGATGTTACTACACACATTCACTAAGTTTGACTAAAATATTTGAAGTCAAAAGGAGTCATTCCCCTGCCATCAGCAGGCTTCGTTCAGGTCGCTGCATGCAGTTTTTCTCATCCTTCATCCTTTAATCAACGCTGAGAATCCTCCCCATTTCACTGAACACTACTGTCTCCCATTTCTCTGAATGTGTGCCTGTCCCCTCCCTCTAAGGGTGTGTTTTTAACCAGTCACATCTGTGCTTGCCTCAAACCAATAAAATTTCTAGCATCTCTACATTCTTCTTGTTAAGGGCAGTGCCAAAGTCCATTGAGTATATTAGCCCTAATGGGAAGGCAGCAGATTGAGAAGCTCAGGAACTCTGGAACTATGCGTGTAAATGCAAGCAGTGAGAGCACAGAGAGACAGCTAAAGCACAAGAGAAATTATTTATTTTTGCTTATTTAAGCTCTGCAGGAGTATGAAACTTTTTTGTGCACATTATCTACATCCCAAATATGGCATAAGGCACACTGATGCACAGGTCACTGTTTTATTATCTAGTGTTCAGACCTCATAGCTAGTCAGAATATCGGCTAACAGAACATTTCGAAAGCAAAGTCTACCCTCACAGAGCCTGCCATTACTGGATTTAAATATTTACTATGGTTTGAACTAGTAGTACTTTAATGGGTTTTTTTCTGGTGCATGTGTGACAATGTTGACAGGAGTTTCTCTCAGTTCAGTATACTAAGTACAAAGACTAAAACATTATCAGATCATGTTGACCGAACATTTGAAAGGAAGAACTCTCCCATTCCTTCCCTCTCCTTCAAATACTTAATATTTTCCTTTGGGAAAGAAGCCTGTCTTTTATCTTAATAACTTCTATTTGCTTCTGGAGCATGAGTCACATTCTTCAATTATTTTCAGTTGACTGTATAATTTTTACTGAGGTTTGGTTTGTCTTTATTCAGATTGATTTTTTTAAAAAGAATATCAGCTTACCTTCTGGTGAAGTACCTGGCTTTTGAGAAAACACAGAGCTTATTTTACTCTTCTTGCTGCTGTTGCTGTTGACAGACAAGGTGGACTGAATTTTTCTGTGCATTTTTTCTGAAACAGGAGACGAAAGATTTCTGTTGTCTGCAGGCATATGCTTGACCCCACTGTGAATTCCACTTCCATTAATCAGACCCACATGGCCATTTTGGATTTTGCCACTTTCTTCCTCACTCCTTTCCAGTGCTGAAGTATTTGGCTGAGGCAAACGTTGAGGTTGTGCTTAAAGTACAAGAAAGAAATAAAGGGTTAATTTACATTGTAAATTGATAACTGAACTCTTTAGGCTAGACTGGGAATGCAACTATCCTTGCTCTTATTAATCTAAAAGCAGACTGACAAGTTAACATTCCCCCATGAAGACAGTAAAGCAAAAAGTATCTCTAGATTAAAAATAATTTTTAGGTATTCAAAAAGCACCTCATGTCTGCATGAGGCCTAGATTCCCCATTTGGCTATGCAAGCAAAGGCTTGCAAGGCTCTGTGAACTACACAGAGAGAATAATGCAAGCAATTTGAAGAAAGGGAAAAAGTCAAGACTGGGAACAAATATAGCAAAACTGAGATAAACTTGTATTGAGGGAATCAAATGAATAATGTGTGAAATACATCCAAATGAGAAAAAAAAGTGTAGAAGTAAACATATAGACCACAGTGATGGGCTAAGATGCGGGCTGGAGTCTTCAGAAAATAACCTGAGTGATGTGGTAGGGGTCCCCTGACACTCAGCCATCACAGACCAGTATATTACAGAGGAACACAAATGAAAACTAACTACTAACTAGGTAACTAACAAGTTTGAGCTTAAATTCATAAAGATCATGGATTACTGAGAAGTACAAAAACCAACCAAAATCCAGTTTTGTGGAAGAGGTAACCAGAAGGAACTTGCATTCAAACATGACCCAGTTGTGGCAAGCCAGAGTCCCCACCTCCATATTCTTCAACTCAGAATCACAATTTTAGAAAGGGCTGCAATGGTCCACTTAGGGATTTAATGGAAACACTAAAATGGTCAAAGGGAAAAAACCAACCCTGGTCAAGGCAAGAATCTGCAGTGACCTGGCTAAGTCTCTGAGAGCACATGTTATAAATTCATTCTAATGAATAAACATGAAATTTGGCCGTTCTGTGTTGAGCTACGGTATCATAAAGGAGCATATTTCTAAAAACATGGAAAATAGATTTCCTATGTATTCTTTGGTCTGTAACTAAAGAAAATATGCATGTTTTTTTAATGTAAGGCTTTGAAATTAAAAATGGTTTCAATTTAACAATTATAATTTAGAAAAAAAAAATTGCAGATTTTGTGGGGGGGAAATAATTAAATTGTAAACACAGTAACACAACAAGATTTCACAATCAAAAAGCATCAGCCTAATCATCTCTCCTAGTCAAAACACTACTGCATCATGCTTGGACATAGAGAGGTTTTCAAAAAGTCCAATCTTCCTCTTATTTAAAAATGTTATGTCAAAAAAAAAGTCCAGCTTCTGTTAGATACCCAATGGACGAGAAGTTTGTGCGAGCAGTAAGAAAAAACAGTGCTGCAGTTCATTCTCTTTTCAGATAGTTTATATTCATTTTCTGACATCAAAGTAAAAAATACATATGGATAATTCTAGGCAGCTTGTTCCAAAAGAAACCACTCCACTGATCACTTCAGGTACAAGTTAAAAAACTTTCCAACAAATACTACTAGGACAAAGAGACCAACATGGTCTCTAAAAGGACTCAGTTCTAAACTTGCCTAACAAACCCTCAATATTTTCCTTTTATCCAGTACACTAATACTATTCTCAAATTGCTTTGTCCACTATCATAAACTTTTCCAGATTAAACTTCACACAAATCTTAAACTTTATGTTCTGGTCATGCTCACAGGCAACAAAGGATTCTTTTTCATAACAGTTTAAATATGAACTCGTTCACGCTTTTCTTGCCACTTGATATTTTAGTCACTGACACTAACATTTTCAGAAGATAGCCTTGACTGACCACATTTATCTAGGTCAGAGTAACCCTGCCTAAACCCACTTGACCAAAGTGATAATTTTCTGTTGCAGGAAAGAAAGGGAGGGCTGGGAGAAAAATTCATGTTTTAGACTCCGCAGAGATGTTACAGGGAATACAAAGATCAAAGATCATTCCCTTCCATTACCACTAGTAACTGCTCAGAAACCTCCAAGCCAATAAAACAGGAGCACACTATCTGAGACCTGAAGAGCTAACTTCTGCCCAAAGACTTTTTTATTGACAATGCTGAAACTGCTTCTCCTTCAGTTTTGCATTAGTGTTTGCAAAATCTATGAACAGAAGTATAAACAAGGCACTTTCTTCACTTTGGAATTCAATTTGTGCTATTGATGCCTTGAGAGGCTACCTAGAACAGAGGCTAGACAGTGTTAAAGGAATAAAGCAGGGATTTATTAAAAGGCCTTCAAAGGGTACACCTTGGACAGTGCAAGAGCCCAGCCATGGCTACACCCAAGATGGACACAAGATGGATGCTGAGTCATGAGTTTTCACACTTTTATAAGTTTTGGTCCATTTAAAAATTTGGGTTAATTGTCCAATTACAGCTTCAGGTTATGAAGTCTCATCCTCCCAGATTGCTCTCTTCAATTCACTGCTGTTTACACATTTTGAGCCTGAAGCTGCAATGGTGCCCTTGGTTCTCAGTCTGGAAAAGGATTGTTTTCTCCAACTAGACTGTGAGGAGCACTTGCTAACACTTTATATGAAGTTCAGTTATATACAGATGCAGTATAGAATCTGGAAAATATGAAAGCTGAAACTTTAGGCATCACTATATATTTGGTAAACATATCCAAGCTCTCATAAAGGTCCCAAACCAAATTTTTCGGGAATTTTCTCCTATTTGAATAAGAATTATTAAACTTATACTACCAGGAACTCTTCATGTCGATTCTCTTTCCATGTATGTGCAAAATTATTTTATTAAAAATCATATGTTATTCCTTCTGTTTTAAAAATAGTCAATGTAGACATAAGCACAGTCAAAAACCTTTGCCAATATAAGAAATTAAAATTTACTCTCTAAAATTCAGTGTTTATGTGCACAGCACCCCATAGTTTTATCTTCACTATCCCACTCAAATGTAAATTTTGTAATTAAGGAGCAGTGCTTTTCATGTTTCATGTAATGTTTCCTCACCCTGCATTGCCTACAGTTCCTTGCTGTGGAGTAGTGCAGTTGTACCAATGAACCAGAATTGCTGGGGACAGTTAACCTTCCTCAATAAACACAACAATAGATTTTTCTAAAAATTCTCTAAGTCTGGATGCCAGCTTATAAAACTGACATCTGTGACCTTTTCTAAGCCATTTAAATTGGTGGTGGCAATTTAAATTGTTTGTATATTTTTGTGGCTTTGCTATAATACAGTAACTTGACAAAATATCCAAAATTCAGTCTTCAAAATCAGGTGCATTTCTGTCAAATTGTGGGTAAATGGAGTCTTGGAAATCTAAATAGTTAGAGGTTTATGCTTTTGTTATTATTTTTACTAAGGGTTTAGGGACTTTTCTATGGGTTTTTGAATTTTAATTTTTATTAAGTAATCCTGTTCCCAAAGTACTCTTACTTGAGTCTTTTAACATTAACATAGAACTTTTTAGCTGACTGGCTTTACAGTATTCACGTGTGATACGCAGGTCAAATCAAAATGGAATAAAACCCCAAATGCATTAGTTATCTCAATTTAAATTTATTTTAACTTTATTGATAATTTTGCACTAGGGAGACTTGAATCTTATGGTTAAAACACACTTGAAACCAATTAGGAACCATATGACCGCATTCTAGCATAAAGAACAAAAGCAATTGACAGTTCCAAGATTAAACCACAACCATTCCGTTTAGAACAGAAATGTTTTTACCTTATTTTTTAAAGGTTGTGTATATCTTAAAAAAAAAAAATGAAGAAAAAGAAAAAAAGGTGTAATATGGAGAACGACACAATGCTTCTTAAAACACAGTGATACCCAGGGACTCTCACTCTCTCTTTAATGATCCACTGCTCTCATTCAGCTGTCTTTCTTTTTTCAAATCTTTACATATGTGACAGCTCTCAAAAGTAGACCATAGACCATCTGGCATTTTCCGAGGTGTAACTTGTGCAAATTCAGCTCTACTGGGAACACAATGCTATCTTCTGCCTGCGTTATAAAAGATACAATAGAATGTAGAACTTATGAGTTGTTTTGAATTATTCATTTTTTGCCTGTATATTCAAGAAATTTTACAAACTCTGCATTTTGTACTACATAATCACATGCGTTAAAGGTACAAAGAAACTTTTTGACACCTCTTTTCTACAGAAAGATGGCATTTTGTTTGATATGTGAACATTCAGCGCCTGTTATATCATTCTAAACAGGCCGTGTGCTGCTACAAAAGATCCCATTTTACACTCTGTGTATGAGCAAAAATGTTATTCTTGATATTCACTAACTAATGCAATACACATCAAAATTTCAAATGTGTGTTGGATGAACATTCAGCATCGCCAAATCAGCATGGTACTGGTCACTTACTATATGTCAAAGATTTAAGAAAAAAATAATTCCTCAGACAACATAGAAAAATTGTCATTTCAAACATCTACAATGAGTAATTTGAAAATATCCTAAGAAATACCATGCTTTTCAGGTTAATATGTTTTTAATCTTTAGCAAAACCAGTAGATTTAAGTCAATATTTTATACAGTGCTAACACTAGTGGATTTTCAATAAGAATGATAAATATTAGATTAATGATTCAATAGACTGAATCTTTTTTGATAGAAAACTAGCAGATGATATAGGTAGTAATAACTGCATATGAATCTGCTGCCTGTGGAAAAGCAATAAAAAGGCAATATATTGCTATAGCATATAATCTATTAGTGTGTTTCACACTTCCTAGTTGTTGGTTGCAAAGTGAGCCTTAATACAGTAACTTCTGCTGCTATTTAACTGACTTTACACAATAATTTAATTGTAATGTTACTATCTGGTGAATTAAAATAGGAAACATTTATTATGGTTTTTGATGGTTTTGAAGTAACTATGCACATTATCTTTCAGACTATAAAAACACAGTTTAAACAAATATGCAAATATATATATATATATATATATATATGTGCACCCTGACTGCACACTTTTTACACCTTGCAAAGTCCCAGCTGTTCTAAAAAGAAAAATTCCGATGCATACACTAAACAGAAAAAAAATTGTCAACAGAGAGAAACTCTCAACCAAAAGAGGACAGTCTAAGCTACCATTAGGGATTTTAGACAAAACACAAAAAACAAACATACATTGAATGCAGATTCCTCTGAGTCAAAGTGAATAAAAGAAAATATCAGGAGAGAGAGAAGAACTGAGGCAGTTAATTAGTAGCCTAATCACATCAAAAGCAATTCCAAGGCAGCTGATACTGACACCCATGGAGTTTGCTAGTCTGGCCAATGAAAGTGATGGAAAAAATACTTGCCAGTTTACAGCCTGAGTTATCTGACTACACACCCAGAGAGGTAAGAACAATTATTTTCTTTATGTATGACACAATATGATGACAAATCAGGCCACAATAACAGTATATCTGCAGGTGGATGTGGGAAGAATAAAATGCACAACTCCTGGTTGTAAAAACTGCAATGGTATTTTCAAATATTGAGAAAATACAACATATTGTTTCACTTGACAATATTCTTAAAACTTCTCTATTCCCAAAACAGTTGCAACTACAATAATATGAACTTTTTTTGGAAATACAGAGGTCCTGATTGGGCCCACTAACACAGAAAGTCAAGATCAACACAATAATTTGAGATGGAAGAAATGTTTGATCTCAGTGGACACTGCTCCTACTCCCTCTGCATGAATCACATAGAATATGGTAGGTAGGTAAGAATCAGGCCTCTGATTTTTATCAGTGCTTCTTCATAACACTGATTTAAGCTTAAGGGGGAAAATAAAGCAGATGACAGTTAAGATCTGCACAGTAAAATCAGGGGCTGCCTGAATTCTAGAGTAAAATTAAGGTGATTTCTAAATTATTTCTGGAGAAAACATAAATTCTTTAGATATAAAAGGCAATATTTCCCACTGACTAGCAAAAAATCTTAACTTTTCAAAAGTTGTATATATTGTATGTGTTATACGCTCAATAAGCATAACATTTTAGTCAAACTTGGAGAACTCAAGTATCTCAGTCCTCCTCCATCTCCACTTTCTAACTAAATCCTGACTAGTCGCTAATACGATCTTCAAACTACATCAATAGTTTTCTCTGTCTAGCTACCCAGAATATTAGCATTCAGATTACAAGATGTACCTCTGAGTCAACCTGTGAAGTGGCTTTTGTCAGCAATTATTTTTGAATATTTTCTGGGACATAAATAGCATATACTGCAGCTACCATATCACAGAAAGCATACATTAACTAAATAACAAGGTACCATCAAGGCACCATCTATCTTTTAAAATCATTTTTTTGCACTGAATATTTTATACCATGCTGACTTTACAAAGAAAACAAAGTATCAACTAACAGCATCAACCATTTTTTAGAATTCCTTCTTGTAAGATGTGAGGACATCTTCAAAATGAATACAATATATTATTATAAAACAGGATGTCCTTTGTAATGAAAATACTGCAGTAAAATTGCTGGTACAGGTTTTACAGGACCCACACTGAGAACACTTTGTTAGAATACGTCTGAGAGCACATCCAGGGAACACCTGGTAAAACAGAAACAAGGCTGGCAGGGCACAAAGGAAAAATACATTTTATCCTGTCAGCTTTCACTTGGTGAAGGGCGGAAAAGAATAGCCAACGTGTGCATGTGTGTTTACAGGCTGAGAAGCAACACAAGTGCACAAGACAGTGCCCAAAGTACTTTTATATCTGTGCACAGACACCTGCAGTGCCTTCCTTAGGAAGCGCTGCAGGACTTTACACACTGTTTGAAGGGTTGCAGGAATTGTATAAAGATATCTTTGACATAGCAAGAGAGATGCAGGTACCACAGGGAAGCAAGAAAAGGGCTGGTAACCAGGGTTTACAAAGCTGATAAGCATTCCAACTGAAAATATAGAGTGAATTTCTGTATTTACAAATCCTACATCCTTCCTAATGTGATTTTGCAAAGTGAACAAATCCCCACCGATTTTCTTTAACGACTGCAACAGCAAATTTTAAATCCTTGGCAAACTGAGTAAATGCCCTAACACTTTCAGTTACCTATCTTGCAACAATTATCTCAGAGTTAAAATACCCTTTGACTTCTAATTACCATTAGATTGTCAGAAATGTAGTCTTCTTTATTAAACACACCTTGCCGTCATTAGCCATGTTTTTTCTGAGACTGCAAATATTGTAATTTATGATAAACTTTGCAGGTGATCTGGGAATTCTTGTTAGATTGCAATATAATTAAAGATAATAACAGTGATTGCTAAACTACACCTACATAAAGTTGAATGCAGTTCTCACTGTAGCATAGCTTGTCAATTCTTGATAATAAACAACAGGAACTCACCACAAAATACCAAGAACCAAACACAAACCAGGGCATTATAGGTAACACTTGTACATCTGGGGAATAAATCCCGACATAATGTTCCATTCAAAAGTGGGAAATTTTACTGCAAAATTTCCACTTCCATGGATACCTTCTGTATCCACGTTTCTTCTCACATGTTCTGGAACTGGAAAAGAATTGTACTGTATTTGCACTCATGTTTCATAGCATTAACAGTTGCACAGACACATGGAATGGCAGGTTTACTCCTGGTCACCATTCCAACACTCCTAGGGCATATTTATGGAGCTTAATAGACTTGTTAGTTACTACTGCAGCTAGTTTGTTTGTTTGGTTGTTGTTGCTGCTAGTTTGTGGGCTGTTTTTTGATTTGTTTGTTTGGGATTTTTTGGTTTTTGTTTTGTTTTGGGTTTTTTGTTTTATTTTTAATTTAAGATTTTTTTCTTATTTAAAATGGGATGTTTAGTTATTTTGTCCTGTGTTTTCTACAGAGGTAATTTATTAAGAAGCATCTTCTTTTACTTGTTTTTTTGTTTGTTTGTTTGATTGGTTGTTGTTACATTTTCCTTTATAATGCACAGTGGCTTGCAAAACACTGGATCAGAGAAGTGAATAACCAATGCATTAAGAATCAGAGAATTAGCTTTTTGCTAATTCTGAAAGTAATGAAATCTATTTCTTCAACACAAATAATCAGCAATTTCCTAAATGCGAAGACAGGCCCTGAAATGATAAAGGGCAATAGGAGTGCAATACAATCCATCTCATTGAGGATCAGAATGCTTTGCTTCTGGAGCTCCAATTTTAAAAGAAAGTTTATGAACTACTAAATGCAATCCAAGTTGTTGGCATGACACTACAGCAGTTATGCTATTCCTACCTGCTACAACATATAGAAATACCACTGCATTAAGACACGCTAGGTCCCATGGAATTTGGCACATTAAATCTCAAATATTAGAAACAGTTTTGATGCTCCTCACCACTGTGTTACTTGTTCCCAAATACAGTAAATACATCAAAGAGAAGCTACAAACAACAGGATATCTCTTGCTGGTATTGCCTCATAAGCAGCACAGCAGGATGCATCAGACAGGAGAGATAACCTCAATGTCATTAACAGCCATAACCTAAGCAAGTGAACAAACAGGTCCTCTTGCCTCCAGCACCTCCTGCTCCCTTCCTCAAAACCCCAACAGCCACTGGCAAACTAGACTCTGTTTCACCACAGGAAAGAATGTGGGATGGTGAGGCAACAGCTTCTCAGCCAAGCCCATTCAGCATTCACCTCTGAGTGAGAAGATATTCTGAGGTCAGATTTATCTTCCACTAACCATATATACCGAGTGCCCAGATGTCAAGATTACAGTGGTCAACTAAACTCATACTAAAAAAAGTGTCTATAAAGTGGCTGTACTTGGTTTTAAAAAGAATTTGAAAGGAAATGCTTGGAATGAGCAATTCCCTTGATGTTCACTGCTTCCTTGATTTCTCGTCCTCAACTCATCTAAGTGACAGAATTTCAGAAGATTCCAGAAAGTGTGATCACCTGCTCTCAGTGCACTATTTTTTGTAATCTTTATAATTTTAACATCCAATGCTATTATTAACAATTCTAACTAATTGCAGAAATCGAAAATAGGAGTGAAAACATAGTAACAGCAATAAAGAGAGGAATATATAAAAATGTGGCAGGAAAACATAAAATATGAGTACAAATACAATAATATATAAAGTGATAACTGAGGTTTTTATTCCATTGCTGCACTTATTTTCTCTATTCTATTCTTTCTTGCAACCTACAGCTGATGCTAAGTTTGGCATTGGCTGATATGAAGTACCAGAAAATCAAAGAAAGAAAGAAAGGAAAAAAGCACAGCTGCAAGAAAAATGTAACAGGGGAAGCAAATGGACAGTAACTACAAATAACAGGCCAAAACTCGGGTTTTTATGCTATTGAAACAATAGCAGGACAAAAACATCAAAAGAAAAAAGAGCAGACTGGAACCACCCAGAAGAAGACAGCACTGGAGAGGAAGGAGACAAAGAGCAAAAATACATAGTGAGCAAAGCCACTTCACTTCTGTTAGGGTGAGTATGGAAGAAGAAACAAAAAAATTCACAAGTAAAATCCCAGTAGAGCTGAAGTATTTGCTACAGATTTTTCAAGTAAGAAAATAATTAAATGATAAATCATTGGTTGATAAGTAGTGAAATGCAACAAAGATAAACACTTCATACTTATACAGTGAGCAGGTACTCGAGGTCAAAGAGGATCCTGGAGCCCAGGCCAAAATTCAGCAATAGCCGCATAATGGAAAATGTAAATTCTGTCACAAAGCAGGGTGAGAACTTGAGGCCCACGACAACTATTCTTCATGACCCATCTTTTCATAACTGCAGACTTCATAATTAAGAGAGTGATTGCCAGTAGGAGAAAAAAGATATGGAAACATGATAGAGCAGCAAATGTCCAGCTGATCCTGAAAAAAGCCAAGTGTGAGGAGAAAGAGAAGCAGCATCTATCTGTTCAGACAACAGCCTGAGAAGATTTAGTCTCATTTATGGATTCTCTTCAGTTGCAAGAACTCCTTTATGGCAAGCAGGGCCTAGCAGATGAGTACAGGATACTCCTCACCAATCCACCTGGCTGCTATATCCATGGGCTGGATGAGTGGGGCTTCCCCATCCCAAAGCACTCCAGGGACCCCAGGTCACCAAAGGATATTGAATCACACACACAGAAAGCCCAGGCAGAGCTACCATCACCAATGCTGTCTCATGGGCTGCTGTAAGCCACTAATGCACCAGCTTGGCATCAAGATGTCACAGAAATGAGAGAAATGAGAGCTATTTTCCCACCTTTGAACTAACACTTTTGTGTACCTCAAAGTGATAAGGCACCGTCTAACCCAAAATATTTTTTGCAAGCTGTACAAGTGAGATTCTTGAGACTATATTTTGAAAATTCTTATTATGAGTCTTTGAAAAATCTAAATTCTCTTTTTTTCTTCCCTAGATTCAAAGCCACAAGCAATCATGGACTAAAAGCCTGAACCTCTGTATCACAGTTCACTGTTTTTTCCCTTCCCCACCCAACCCCACAAGCAGTTTGACTCAACAACAGTTGTTTTATATACTAAGGGAAAAGGCAATGGAGTCTTTCTGAATATAAACCTTTTACAACTGAGTTTCAACTTTTAAGCTTTGTGTGTTGAATTCAAAACTGAATGCACGCAACATGCAATCACTGTCACCAGTACTAAGGAAAAAAGGGAAATATTTTTTACTTAACTGCTTTTTTATCTCATTCTAACAAAATAATCTAGCAAGACCTCTTTCTGACTTGGCTGGAAAAACACACACATCCTGGCCAAGTTTTCATAATGACTTCAATTTCAGGAATTCAATATAGTAATAAAAATAAAAGTTAAATGAGCTTTTGCCAGTGGCTCACAGGTCCATTCCTCAGAGCAGAGCACACTGGGTGAACACCAAACTTCCTGTAAAAATGATGAACTTGGTTTCCTGAAAGGAAGCAAAGCGTAAGCTGCTCAAACAATACACAAGAAAGCTCTGATATCTGAGCCACACAGTTACAAATCTGTCCTGTTAGAAAAACACAGTGTCACAGCAGTGACCAACAGCAACAAGCACAAAAATTCAGTGGGAAACTGAATTTGGGAATTCTTAACTTGAGAATAACTCAATGGGAAAGCATCAGATTAGCTAAAGAAATAGATAAATTGTTTCAATGGGATGAAATCACCTGTAAATATTTTTCTTTCATTCCACAACTGAGCTAAAATTCACTCTGTTCATGAAACAAGACACAATTCCCTATGAAACTGTTAAACCCAAACAATATTAACAGTAAAATGCTAGTTTTTATCTCTAATATGCAGATATAGATTATTCTCATTCCAGCATGTATAAAAGCATTTCACATTACACATGGAATTATTTTCATTCTCTATCAAAAATAATTCTTTCAATTTATGCAATTTGACCCACTGAAGTTTATTTGGTTCATCTTTTTCAAAAAATATTTTTAAGTAGCATTTAAATTTGAACTAGCTCCATGCTTGGAATCAGTTCTTCTTGCAACAAGCTGGGGTTTTTTTAACCTTTTGTTTTTTCTGTTTTAGAAGACATACTTCTCTTTATTCACAGAAAAATAAAATCCTTCTACACACTAATCACAACTACTTTTTTTTTTTTAATGGAGTGCAGCTACAGGCAATGAAATCTGTGCTGTGCCAGTATTATCCGCAATACTGAAATAGGTTCATTTATACATTTTAAAAACATTTTGTTACAAGTTTTTACAATAAGCTGAAGGATTTCAAGAAAAGAAACAGCATTTCAAGTGAAAGTACTATAATTCAGCTACTTTTTGGTCCTTTTACAGTGCTTTAAAAAGTTACAGCTGAGACAGCAAGCTTCTCCTACCCACAAAGATCCAACATACAGTATAGCTTAGACAGCAGCTACATCAAACACAACCACCCTTCCCTTGCTGCTCATACAAGCCTTCAGCCACACAAAAGCTTTCAGGCATCATCAGCAACAGCAGCACTGACCAGGCTGGTGATGGGGGAGCCAATTGCTGCCTCCATCCCCCTGCACTGTGCAGATATTCCCTGCCTGGCAAACATTGCAGCCTCACTCCTGCCATTTCTTGGCCCCAAACAAAAACACTTAGGAAACCACTCGAACAACTGCTCTGGAGACAGAGCTACACTTTTTTTTTTAATACTACCATATCCACTCTTCTGAAGAGTCCTTGGCAATCTGCCATTTTATCTGTCATTTGGAATTAATTCCAGCACCCTTTTCTTTCATGATCCATCAGTATAAATGGTTAAATTTTACTGTGCCAAAATGTTTTCTGAGGCTGCTAGAACTAACAACTCACAATGCAATATTTCTCTTTTACCTTTTATTTGATTAGTATTGTGATAATTTAGCCAAAATTCTCACAAAAATTCATAAAATTCAGTACAGAGAAGCCATACAACTCAAAAATCACCAATATTTTATTTTTAAATACATTCTTTTTATTGGCTTTCCCAATTTTCAGTCTTTAAACTTTCTGCTTTTAGTTACACACTAAGACCAGGATAATTTTTTTTTATTTATTTTATGAAAATCTAAATCTCACATAATCACATGGCTCTAGAAGCTGAGTTTCACAGTGTGTTGTAAAATTTAACAGCTCGGGTTTTTGCCTGATTTGCACAGTATCTTTACAGAATGTTTAATTCACTGTTAGTTGTCCAATAGTCAGATTACTCATGCTAACAAGAAGGTTCATTGCTACTTAAAAACCAGCTTAAATGTTGATGTTAACACGTAGATGCTGAAACAGGCTTTTGCACTGAAGCACTTTAAAATAATTCCAGTCAGCCTCTAAGCACAACCTTACTGTCATTACTTACAGGTTTGCCATTGTAATCAAGAAAGGAGTGGGGAAACAAAGGACTGTTCAAGCAAGCAAACAGACAAACAAGAAAAATAAGAAAAAGGGGCACTAGAGAAAATTATGCAAACAGAAAAGAGAAAAATGGCTTGGCATCAGAATTATTATAGGGGCAGGTCAGTCTTTTATCCTTTTACTGTATAAGGCAAAGAATATACATGGGAAAGGTGATACAGAATAATTTATTTTAAAATGGGAACGAAACTTCAACATTCTTCCAACTTTGACTCTGCCACATCACTGATACAAACCCTTTACTTTCTCCCAAAATTACCCTAAATCTAAAGAGTTTGGGTTTTTTTCATCAATACTTTGTTGTGCCATTCTATTACAGCCATCATGAAATGCACTTCTATCTCTAAGTTTTGAAAGTAAAATGCATTATTCTATCAAAACCTTCCCTGTGCTATCAGACAAGTCTTTTCTCCTTTTCCATAAGGACCTGCTTCAAAAAAATTCAACAAAATATTAATAATGAGACCTGAACTTCTTTCCCTATTCCAGCTACCACAGCAGAATCCCTGGTGTGGATGCTGATTTGATAACGAACAAAAGCTTTTGCCAGGTTATTTTCTCTTGTTCAAGGAGGGAGCATAGCACAGCAAATGAGATCTCACTGTTCTTCTGAAAATGCTAGAGTAGCAGATGTTCTGTAATAACACAAATAGTCAAAACCAAATAGTGATTTACTTATAATTGACCCTGTCAACTAAATAGTAAGAAAAAGATTCCTCAGGCATAACACTATGCTACAAATGTGAATCAGAAAATCGAGTGGACAGAGAAGTATATCAAGTAACAGTAGAACAAGAAGAGGAATGGATAAAAAACCAGATACCTTTTACTAGAATTCCTCCTTTAAAAAGTGTTATGAGTTGCTTTTTTCCCTTCTATATTTCCTAAGTTAAACACTGTCTTATTTGTTGCAAATACAAAACTCAGTTGCTAGTTTCCAGGATTTGATCCAGCACAGAACAGCCTACAGAAGGGCTGTACAGAAGACTCTCATGAAGCAAGGCGATCTTTGCAGCTACTTCAGCTGCCTTAATGTACACTGTCATGATTAGTATACAGTCCCTCTGAATGATCTGTTACTGTATAAAAAATATTTACCAGTACTGATCTAACATTATAAATATGATACTGACTCATCACTAAAATGTCACCACACAGTAAAAAATAATATATATATTGAGGTAGGGAAATACTTCAAAGTCATAGTTACAAAGTGAGCTGCAAAATATTAAATGAGATTGTGTAATTTGATAAAATCATCTATAAGAAAACTACATGTCACTATCCAAAGTTAGCTCTGTATCCTGCCTCACCATCCAAATATTCTTCTCTGTGAAAACTGAGACGAGTTTCTCCAGGCTGGTTAATCTCAAATCTTCCCACAAAAAACTAAGTTTCTTGTATTTTGGAATTCAAGCAAAGAGTATTGTTTACTGATCTCCTGCATTCCTGAATTGTGCAGACCTAAAAGATGTTCTATTCTGGTTTGACACTACTCTTATAGCTAATTCTGGTCAGTATCATAATCTTTCATTGCTTTTCTGTCAAAATGTGAATTTTATTTCAGCTTGCAACTTATGGAATACAATCAAAATATGCACCTGCCCCATTGAAGAAAGAAGATTGGAAAGGTAGATGCCTTCTAAATGTCTAAGAGGTTTTGTTTTCAAAGATGTTCTTCAGAGTTACCCATACCTGAAGACAGGTTGGCTCCTGATCTGCCAAAGAATGGGCAAAAAGTTTATGCTGTCTCTCAGTAGCAAAAAAACTTGCCCAGAAGGTCAAATCTGACTCATAGGCCATTTTTTAGTAGGTTTGCCCAACAGTCTGCTCTACTTGACTTGGTCTCAAATGCAAACTTCTTAACATTTTATGCAAACATTATACAATCTGCAGTCTGAGTTATAAATCAATAAAACTGACTTAAACTTGAGGAACTTTTGCAATGGGAAATAGTCTCTTAGCTGAAATTCTGCTGTAATTAACATTAGCATTGCTAAATTTTCTCCAAACAAGTGTCACAATATTTATAGTTCAAAGAGAAAACATGATAATTGAGATACTGCATAGAATTTGAGGGAAAAGAGTTTAGAAGTAAAATTGAAGCCTCTAAAATTCTTGGGTCCAGACAAACTCAGAATTGAAAAAGTTCTTGTGTTAGGATGTATGAGTTTGCATTTCACGATCACAAACTTCAAGAGCAGTCTCCACACAAAACTGTTTCTCACACACCAGAATGCCACAACTCATTCAAACAGAGTTAAGGCTCAAGTAGCAAATAATTAATCATCCTTTTAAATCAAGTCTCAATATATCTGGAAGCCTACTTTGTCAGTAAAATGATTTTTAAATATTGGTATTAGAAATAGCCTGAGTGACCACAGCTGTTTGACATTTTAATGTTTTTCAAAAGGCTACTACAGGCTTGGATTATGAAGAATTTTTTTAGGGGAAAACAGAAAACCACACCACAAGACACCAATAGGTCATAGGCTTCTGTTTTTCCTTGACTTTTATAAAAATACATTTAGGGAAAGGTATTTGCGGGTTCTTTTGCACTACAGATATCATATTAGAAGAATGCATAAGAAGAAAGCAGTATTCAGAACTCTCTTTCCTCTATGTAGCTATACAAGGAAAAATGTTTAACTGATTACTTAGCCAAGGCTTATCCTGTGACCATGAGTCCCTCCTCCTCCTTCACTTTTTATCAGTACATATAAAATCCCAAAATTTTTAAAACAATTTTGATTCTTAAATTTTGAAGAATTCATTTACGTAATTATTTTGATGTAAACACAATATACAGTACTACCCTCGAGATGTATAAACCTACTCCACGCTCTTCACATCCATGAGAGCACATACAAAATTAAATCTAAAATGAGCAAAAAAGATATTTTGCCATGGTTTAAGTTCATGACATTTTTGCCAGCAGACAAGTTCTTAAAAGTATGTCTTAGATAATGACACTTTCTTACACTTTGTAATTTAGTATTTTCTTTCCTAAATATGGCTAACTAAATACTGTTAGTACTGAAAACAGAAGACTAAAACCACACTGACTCATTGCTTTGGTAGTATAATATTTCACATAGAATGCAGTCAAGAGTTTTATTATTCTTCCTTTTTAGGGAACTACTACAAGCATATTCTACTTTTTCCCCTATATGAGGGACTAATCAGAAAAATATATAACTATTCTTTTCCCATATAGGCATAATATCATGATTAAATCTGAGACAGTACCAATACAACACAGGAAAATATTCTGAAATTAAGATACAATTTACTTCAGGCCCAAACACAGAAAGCACAGTAATCTTCTTGTTACTTGAATTTCACATTTGTCTGGTATTGATGATTACTGCCATCCAAACTTTCTCAGCCTCAGACCATGAATTCAGAAAACATTTTGAGAGTTAGAAGTAAAATAAAACAGGAACTAAAAGGCTCCAAGTAACTCTGGCTATTGGTGATAATACCATCTGGCCATCTGGAACAGTTTAAAGTTCTCACCGAAGTTTGACTACTGTTCCGTAAATGTACCCACAACAGCAAGAAGTTTATTTCTTGACATGGAGCGACAATACAGTAAACAAATCCCTCATCTCACTTCATCATTAGCTGCATTTCCTTACAGCATTCAATTTAGAGCTGAAGGGAAGAGGATATACAGAAAACACCTTGCAGCAGCTCGGTTTACAAGGGACTACAACTTCAGCAACACTCGGGTCATTTCACAGTGAATTCTGTAAACACACTGAGTCCAACTTATGACAGAACACCACCATGTTACCTAGATCATGGTATTAAGTGCCACAGTCGGTCTTTCCTTCAATACCTCCCTGGGCTCTCTGTTCCAACATCTGATCATCCCTTCTGTGAAGAAATTCTTCCTGATGCCCAACCTAAACCTCCCCTGGCACAGCTTGAGACTGTGTTCTCTTGTCCTGGGAGAAGAGACCAACCCCCACCTGGCCACAACCTCCTTTCAGCAGTTGTAGTGAGTGATAAGTTCTGCCCTGAGCCTCCTTTTTTTCCAGGCTAACACCAAAGACCCAGTCAGACTCTGAAGACTGTAGCTATAGTGGTACAGCTATCTGTGAAAATCCCTCTCTACCCAGGAGAAGGTAACATGAAAATCAAAGGAAAAGGCTTTGATTGTGCAGCTTACCAGGCCCCTCAATAGGCCTGAGAAGTTTTTCGAAGACTTTTGGAGCTGCTGCAGTAATGGAACTGCCAGGTCGGGGAGAAACAGAAACAGGCTAGTTCTCTGCTGGGGAGAGGATTAGAAAATCTCTGGGAGAGCAGTTCTCAGGGAGGACCTGTATTCCTCTATTACATGTACTAGCCAGATTTGTCAAAGATTAATCTTTTTTTAAAGAAGGTTCCAAGTATCAAATACTGTGCTGCTGTATAAATATTGAACTGATTAAGTTTTGTTCATTCATAGGTTAACAGATTTTTCTACCTGGGTCTATCTGGAACATTGTACATAAATCACTACTTTAAGTAATAGAATACACCTTTCAAACTCAGTAATATATTTTGAATAATTTCCATTAATCTATTCTGCACAATTTCTGCAATCACACACTGTTATGCTGCAAGAAGACTGTATTTGTCATACCTTCCAGCTTTGAAAAGAACCATTTAACTCAAGCACTTTGTATTATTTTATAGACAGAATAAACAGGATCATCTGAAATCACAGTAATTGTAAGATGACTGTGTGTCATGGAATAGCCAAGAAAGTATATCTGGATTACTATAAAAGAAACCCCAAAGACTCCTAACAGCAGATTATTTACAAAACAGAAACAAACCCAAACAGCATAACATAAACTACAGAAATCACTCACTTAGCCAGACAAAGAAAGGAATTTCCAAACCTTGAAATTAAATAAATAAAGTGAAAATGTCAATATAAACTATAGGGGAAAAAAAGAAAAAAAAAGATTAAAACTATGTAGGTTTTTATTCCAGAAGAATATAGTAAATAAAATAGTGGACACAAAACCATGTAAAATTTTGTCATCCTCACAGAGCTGAAAGAAGCATCCCTTTCTCTGAAGAACCACTCTTATCAGGAGGGTGTTCCATGGAGGAGAAAGAGACAATTGAAGCTAGAAAATGATGGATGGCAATGACCTTTCTATCTATAAAACATGGGCATATTTTAGGTATTTAATCTTGAGAATTGGATTATTATTAATCAATTATTCATGACAATTTGAATCTATGGTAGATGTTTTTTGTTTTCTTAAATATCACATAGCTAAGGTTCTGCTTGGGAACTGGAAAAGAGATTAAATCCCCACAAGCAAATAGTGTTCAAGACTGATATTTTATTCCCTCCTAAACATTCCCGTCCCTGCATAGCAACACACATTGAAGATAACCTAGTGCCCTCTACAAAAATCCTGCCTAAAAATTCTAAAATCCATCTTTATAGCCTTATTTTCTCTAAGAGGGAAAAAAAAAATATCCCATACCTCTTCCAGAGAACAAAGCAGAGCATTGTGGCAACACAGAGCAGCAAAAGCTGCTATGGCTTCATTCCTGTAGGCACAGGTTACCCTGCTGCATGTTTAACATGCGCTCCTCCTCACCTGCCAACAGTGAGTGATAACAGCAGCAGAACCACTCCATTATGGACCTCCAGACCATACAATGAAAATAAGCAGAAGGTGCTGGCAGATATTTAAAATGCACAGCCAAAAAAGATAGCAGATGGAGTTACTCTAAAGCTCTTTTGGAAAGCAGAACTTCTACAGTGAGAAATATAATAAAAAATACGTATGTTTCTGTGAAGGGAACAGTCTCAACATTTTCTGAAGAATAACTGTACTGAATAAAATATCTCTTCCCTACTGGGGGAACCACTAAGGAAAGTGGTTCTCTACTTTACTCAGGTTCTAAAACTGAAGGATATGGATAACAGTTGCTACCTTGTGATGACTAAAACCAATTTAACACATATAAAGCCTCCAAGGATTTGGCAGCTTTTCCTGCTCTCGAATACTCTGTTAAAAAAATATATACCTTATTCCTAGTCTAACTGAACTTCCTGATATGATATTTAGTTGTCTTTGTCTTGCAAGATTTGAAGAACTGTCTTGCCAACTATATGTTTGTTGTGGCATGCTTCTTAGGGACTAGGCAAAATCCCTCTTTACTCCCTTTGTTAATACCAAACAGATTGAATTCCAGGAGGTTTTCCACAATATGGCATGTTTTCAACCACTCCAGTAATTCCTGAGATATCTGTGGTTCTCCCCTGACCCTTCTCCAACTGAACAGTCTTCCAGTAACGGTTATGCAAGTGCATTAACAATTACTACAGAAAGGTAATACAACTGCTTCCCTTTTGCATAGCTCTTCATTGTTTATATGTCAGTATACAGTAATCTTTTGATTCTCAAAATCTCTTCAAAACCAATAAATTCCTTGGTTGAGGCTTCCCATAAGATTAACCATTTACCCAAGATATTATGAACCTTTTCATTAATGAGGAGAAGAGATGCTCCAAAGGAGGTGGGGAAAAGGCTCATTGGGAAGAAATCTCTGGAGGTTAAAAAAAGGGAGCTTGAAAAAAGGACTGAAAGGGCAAAGCAAGGTGAATGTAAAACATCTCACTGTGGAAAATGGGGGCAGTGTTTTAGTTTATTGATGTTGCCTGGTAAACTGAGTTCACAAGTGCAAATGAGAAATCATACATAATGAAGTCATTACAGGGGCTCTAACACTGGACTTCGTTGTTAGTGTGCCAGCAAAACTGACTGATTAATCTAATTCCATATAACAACAGGATAAAACAGCTGCAAACAAGGAAAACTTTGGAAATTAAATGCTGGAAACATTTATAAAGTAAAAGCTAATGCTAAGACAAATGGAGTATGTATCAGCTGTGGGGATGGAAAACAATCTGTATGGGAAAAAAACTGAATCATTAGGATAGTGCTGAACACTTGTGAAGTATGCGCTATCTAAAACAATTTTTAGGAAGTTTTAAAATATACAGTAATAATCAAAACACTGTTTATTTCTAACCTCAAACTTCTTTCAATATGCAACAGTCTGCGAACTTTAGTTTGGTGGGGTAATAGATCTGGAGCATTCTGAGCTACAATATTTATTTTTCACATGAAATACCTATGTAATGTTTGTGATAAGAAAGCTTATGTTTGCTGCACTTGTTCCAGTTTTCAAACTTGGCTACTAGATATATTGAGTTGCAAAACTTCTGCAAACCATAAAATGTATAACTGAGCATTTGTGAAAAGCAAGCACTGTTCCTCAATTTTTAAAGGGAGAACAAACTTCCCTACTCATAAGGCCCCTTCCTCCCAAAAAAAAAACCCCAAAAGAAAGTGCTTGGATTTCATTTTTTTCCTACATCTAGAAGACTTTAAACTAAAGGTTATCTAAAGCAAGGAGAAGTTTGCATCATAGTATCTAATCAAATATGACTCATAATAAAGCCTCTACCACACACTCATTAAGACAAAGTGTTTTAGAAACTAACAGCTTTCACCTAAACTTGCTTTTCACAAAGTCAGAGGTGAAGCTACTCGTGACTCCAGGATGAGGACCGTCATGCACACTCTATATTTCTCTACATTTTATCTTATCCTTCCCCTTTTCCTTGTTTCGTCTTTTTTTTTTTTTTTAATTCAGCAGAAACTAATCCTCCCAACACAGAGATATAACTACATATAATCATCAAGTCACTTTGCCAGGAGTTTCTACTATCTGCTGCAATTTCTACTATATGTTGAAAAAAGCGTACCATTTCCTCACACTCCCCAGTGCAGCCACTGCAGTGTGTCTGGTGGTGAACAGATGAGAGGATGCACAGAATCACCCTACATTGCTTGGTCCTTTCCATGGTTTAGGCATGCTGCTAACTGCTATGAAATAAATCTGTTTTCTCATGGGTTTGGGAATAAGGAAACTTCTAGGAAGAGGGAAGAGGAGACTATTCCAGAAGCAGAAGATGCCATACACACCTTTTCATATCCTCAAAATAAGCAGAAAGCAATTGCTTGTCCAGAGACAGTTAGGTTTAAAATATTAATCTTTTGGGGATAAGTAAATTCTCAAGATGTGTAGGACAATTATCCCTGTTTGTAGCCCTTTAAGAATTATTTTAAATTGTCAGATAAATATCTGACATGTTAAATTGAAGTTTCCTGTAAAGAATCTAGGTAACTATTCAATACATTAGAGGGGTAAGTATTTACTGGGATTAATTATTTAGAAAAATAAAAAGGATTAACTAAGATTTGAAAAGAATTTCAAATGCTAATAAAAAGTTCTGGAGAAGATGAATGTATAGGTAAGACTAAAAAGAAACTAAGGAAAAAAACAAAACAAATGAAAAAAAAAAAACCTATAAAGATTTTTTTGCAGCAAACAACCATCAGTTTTGACAACAGCAGATTCAGAAATATGAATTTGCCCCACTGTCGACAGTACAGTGTGCAATGTAAAGAGAGACTAATGCTGAAATGTGTGATCAGACAACACCAGGAGAGCTGGAACACCTCTCTGCATTTAGTCCATTTTCTTTCTGAGTACACCCAATAATTAGAGAACGGTTCCTCATGCTGCCCCTCCCTTGAGCAACTAACATTCAAGCATTCACAGAATTTTAGAGAATTATAGAGTATTACCTCTGGCATTTGACAGAAATATTTTTGCCTGAAGAGAGCATATGATCTTCAGTCCAAGACAGGAAAATAGGAACAATCTTGCATACCTTTTTATGTTTTAAAGCATACAAGACATACACTAGGAATGTGGACCAGTAAAAACTAATTTAAAAACTCCACAGTTCCATAGCATAGCTCTAAAACCTTACCTTACAGCTTTCTTTTCGTTTTGAAAATAACTGCTTTAGGAGTTAAAAAACTCTTTAAAAACTTACACCTGACCAGTACTCAGTGCACCGGGAAGCAACTGCTCTCAGCATAGTTTACTTTGCCACTTTATATATATGTGCAACCTGGGAAATGGAGGGAGATGACACCTAGCACAGTTGCATACGTGCAATATTAACTATTGTACTATTATGACAAGAGAAGAATGTAACTAAGGCTTTGAAAGCTTAGACGCTACAGAGGCCTATACCACACTGCACCACTAGAATCACACCTTTCTTTATACTCATTGCTTATGCATGCTGACAGGAGTCAATCTGGGAAATAAATTCAGTAGATGTGCATTACAGTTGCAACAAAATTGCATTTGACACACATTTAACAGAGTCAACAGGCAGTATCCTGTTACACTGTGAAAGCAAGCCTCAACGGCAGCAATTTGTTCTGGAAATACTTACTTCTGATGAGGTCACCATCAGTGCGATTTCCCCAGATGGACTGCTCTTGTATCTCTGCTTGTATGCTTTGATTACTGGAAGGCTGGTTTATGTCTTTATCTTCCGCCACAGAAGTCTCTTGGTCAGTTTTTCCTAAGTCAAAAGAAATTTCAAGATATTAGTTTCTACAGTATTTTTCCTCTCTATGAGAAAAAATATTTTTTGAAAATTAAAAGTAAGATGGCATTAAAAAATAATTTGTCTTAGCATGTCCTTTCATTTCCTTAGAATTAACTTCCAATATAGTTGATTTTCCATTTGTTTTCTGGCCTAGAACAATATAATTTCTCATTAAGAAAGACTTTTAGTCATATTGCATCCAATTGTGCAAAATAATACTCAGCAGCTTCTGAGTATTGGTGGGGAGTGGGAGGTGTTTTCTTATTTAGTTACTTTCCACAAAATTTTCATATAAAAATTTGAATAGCTTTGTCACAGAAAAATTATTCTTTACCCACATATGTGGCTCTAGCACATAGAAACTATAGTAATTTCACAAAATTTTGTTCTCTGTTTTTTCTAATTAAACACATAATCAAAGACAAATACAGTTGAAAATTCAAATGTGACTAATACAAAAATTCAGAAAAATTATTACAATAAAATTACCTATTCTTTTGGGGGAAAAAAAAAGAAAAGTTTTAAAAATCCACTGCTGATTAAAAGTCAACATTTAGCCAATAATGAAAAGTATGTTTTCTCTCCAAGTGTACATAAGATGTAGGGAAAATTCCATATTAAGGTTATTTGAGGGATTCTTCAGCTTAGTTCACAATGTAACAGATGTTGTTTTGATGACGTTGCCAGTTATCACATACAGACCAGAATTTCCTCAAACCAAGGTAAGTGACATTTTTCACCTTCACTGTCATTAATGTTTTAATAATCAAATCCACACGCACAAATATTTCTGTTCTTGATTGCTACAGATTTTTCCTACTGGCATTCAAGGAAACATTTTTCAAATCTGGATTTACTTTGTTCATTATTCACAGCAACAGGTAATCAGTTTATATTACTTAGTCAAGGGATCTGTAAAACACAAAATATTTTCAATCTCATGCATTTTTTTAGTATACCTACCACATTTCACATTTACAGAAAAAATTTAGATGAGCAACTGCTGAAAAGTCTGTTGGCTCTATTTATTTGTTTCAAACAAGAGCACATTTATAAATCCTGTATTACAGTTTCATATACTGTATCCTCTAGCAAAGCAATTATTTCAATCCCGAGACACAGAAAAAATCACTTTTTGCTACTGTGACTTAGTAAAGGTTAGTTTCTTCCTGTAACCCATACCACTTTGATTTTAAATCCTAACTTTCTGCCTTTGTTATCCACCCTATTAAACTGAGGCACTGGACATCACTCAAAATAAAATATATGCCATCTTATGTGTATAGTAGCATATGCTTTCAAGCACTGCTGCTCCCCTTCTATCAATTTCTACCTCTGAAATGCCTGGCCTATCTACCTTCATGGTACTTTGCTCTCAGTCCTCCCTCCCACCAAAACCTCTTCAGTATGTCCTCAAGTCCAACCTGAGAGGAACTGTTTCACTAGGACTGGCGTAGTTATTGAAATGAATGGGAATATATTGACTTTAATGAGTTTTGGCCCTCACCCTGATGACTTAATCTTACTTAGATACTCATCCTATTAACATTAAAAAAACAAACTACAAAAACCCATAACAGAAACCAACAACAACAAAACAAACAAAAAATCCCACCAAACCAAAACCAACAACAACACAGTTTTTCAACCCCTTTGATAGTCATGAGATACAAATTATTTCTGCCTGGTATCTATCAAAAACAAAGTGACTGTACTGAAGTATGATGATGTAGCCTGTGCAGTTAAGTATTAGGTGCAAATGTGTTTCAAAAGTGCTTGAAAATTGTTCTGGAATAGACTGAATAAAAATAAGTAGTGTCCTGACAGAGTTAGTGTAAAAGCACTCTGCTTTCCACAAACACTAAGCTTAAATGAGCTATTTTAGGAGATTTTGCTCTTAAATTGCTTTACTACAGCGATGACACCAAAATTACAATACCAGAAGTGGAAGTACAGACCTGCAGAGTAGCTGCATACAATTCTGCCATATAGGATATGACTTTGCAGAACCCTATTATTTAATGTAGTAAACAATGAACAGCTATAAGGAAACAATAATGTTAATATTATGGGGTCCTCAGTGTTCTAGATTACATTTTTATCTAAGAAATCTGAAGGCGCGCAGAATCAAATCAGTCATCATTATTCACATGAATGTATTTTTCATCCCTCGGCTTGTTTTCAGTTTAGTATTATTTTCTCTTTTTTTGGCTCACTATGTCAACATACTATGGCTGTATGTGTATTTTCCATGTGCACTTTTATTATTCTAGCTGGCTATGGTACATGGCCAATCAAGACCATGTAAACAATAATAGCAGCTAACAAGAAAAAAGAAGCATTATTTAAAAGTTTAAAATAAACAGTGTTGCAATTGAACACTAAACAATTTTGATAGGAAGTTCAGAACAATTAAATGAATTATCTCTTCTTCGATCTACTGAATTCCCATGAAGACTTACATAAATGCGTGTAACAGAAACCTACATCATCAAATGCATGTTTGATATCCTACTTTGCACTCCAGAATTGCTCAGTGGAGCAGCTCATCCTGATAGATGCTGCTCCATGGTGTGGTGAGCTAATCCTGGGCAGCAGCTAAGGACCACATAGCCTCTCCTCCCTTCCCCAGCCCTCAGCAGCACAAGGGGAGAGAACAGAAAGACCCAAGGGAAGAAACTTGTGGGTCAAGATATAGTTTAATAAGTGAAGAAAAGAGGAAAGAAAAATAAAATAGGAGATACAAAGGCAATCCCTCACCATCTCCCACAAGTAGACTGATGCCCAAGCTAGTCTCTAAGCAATGGCTACCTCCCCTAAAGCCTCCTCCCCTGGTTTTATTGCTGAGCATGATATTCCATGTCATGGAGTAGCCCTCTTGTCAACCCAAGCCACCTGCCTGGATTGTGTCCCCTCCCAGTCCCACGCCTACCCACAGTCTAGCCACTGGAGAGAAAAGTGGGAAAAGAGAAAACCTTGACTGATGCTGCTCAGCAATAGCCAACCCACTTGCGTGCTATCAACCTTGCTTGAGTCACTGATCCCAAACACAGCACCACAGGGGTTGATTAACCCTGTCACACCCAGGCTTTAGAAATAGTAGACCTTATGACCTCTTTATTTGAGCATTTTTTCATAAATCACTTCTGGGTATCGGACTACTGAAAACAGACACACGCTGGTGTCTTGATTCAGTTGTTTTTTCTTGAATATGTACCATCTTTCAGTTTTTGTACAAAGGAATTTATTGATGATTCCCTTATAACAAACAGTTGATAATGGGATTATATTTTCTTTTTCTTTTTAATATTAGAGGTGCTGCTACCACATACCAATTACAACCAGTCATACATGAAGACAGCCTCAAGAACATTCCAGTCTTTTGTTGATGCCATTACTTTTCTGTTAGGTACCCAAGAACTGTCACAACTGAAGATTTTGAAGAGTCAACACAAAGACCTTACTCTGACAGAAATACTAATGACTGGATCTGGCCATAGAAAAGTATAACTTTTTTCCACTGCATCTTCAAGTAAATTGGTAACACTTCCCTGTTTCAATCAAGCTTACCGTTAAGAATTCTTTCTGTAAGACTTCCTTAGTATTTTAGCTTCTGCTTCCTTTAGCACACCCTTCCACTCTCATGTGGCTAACCTCCAATACTGACAGCCAAGAAAAAAAAAGAGATGCTCTTCTTAACAGTTCAAATAATGGAAAGAAAAGACTCATTATGTTCTGAGTCTGGCAGTGCTAAAGTATAAATCCAATCTCTCTTCAAAACAACAGTAAGTTACTCCAGGTCATGTCACAAAAGCAACACTGACTTCTTACCTACCACAGTTCAGCATCAAACCAGCAACTTGTGTGGCTCTGTGCTTCCCCTAAACTAACAGCAGTGCCATGTGTGAAAAGCTCTTACTCAAAAAGTCCCAGGGAGTGATACCAACACAGGGCACCCTGTGATTTATCCTGAAGGTAAGCACTGGCAGAAACTCTACTTGTCCAGAGATTAATGCAAGTTTAAGATTTAAATAGTAAGAGATATGCTCGTAAAGTATAGGATTGAGATGGCCAAAAGCCAAATCATATTTATGATACAGACAACTGGTAAGCCACTTACTGAAAAAAAACACTAAAATTTTAATCACATCTCAAAATTACTGCTTCATTAAATAAGCTAATAAAGTGAATTTCTGCTTTTTCTCTATGGAATTACTTCAGTATATATAAAGCATCTTTATAGTACATATATTCATTTTACCATAATTTGTTATATTTATTTTTAAATTACACAACAATATCTATATTCCATAGAATAGAAACCTGTTTTCACCTTTGAGACTATTGCAATATTTTGACTAATTGCTAACTTTTGTTGTAGTTTGGAAAATATGCCTCCAGTTACACATGCTTCTTTTCAACATGACAAATACATTCTGTAGGACTCGACCAACTGAATAATGTCAGCAGTCTTGATTAGCAACAAGGCTACTATTACAACATTCCTATCAAAAGGCAAACTTGACAAATAGTCGGCGCTGCCAAGAATGACCTATGTATATTAGGCAAATCCAAGGCAATCTCCCTGATTCCTTCCAATTCTGCCTCCTATGACTTTGGGAAGTGGCTGGAACATACGTCATACTAATTCCTGAAAAATTCTTAGACCATCACAGTGAATAAGCTCTCTTTTCAGAGCTACATTTGTGTATCTTTCTCTATAATGTAGAGCATATTAAGTGGGGATGAAATTAATACACAAAACTGATACAAAATACAAAAAGATAGGTAATGGATGTGTATTTACAGTCACATCTCAAAGAGCTCAAGTCTGACAAATAACCAACTTTTCTTCTCCAATTCACATACCAGTTACCCCCAAGAAGCCCAACATATCTTCAGAAATGAATCTCTGTGTGCTCATACATGTGCTATCATGTGTCATGAAGTATGCAACATACACAAAACAAAAATGGAAACAAGTGCCCACATTAAGTGGATTGTGTGTCCTCAAGAGTTTGATTGGCAGCTGATTTCTGTTCATTATATGACACATAACCTTATATGCTGACTCAGCTATCACTTCCAAGAATGTGAATCATTAGAGTGCATCACTAGCAAAATGACAAACTGGACTTGAGAAACAGGTTTAGAATTTGTCTATAAAATCTAGGAGTTTGTATATAAAATTAATTTAATTAATTCTGCTGCAACAACCAAAGGCTTTGCTGCTATGACACATTCACTTTCTGTTCACCAGCAATGTGGTGGATTGCTTCAAACAGTATGTGAAAAAAACAACAGACCAACTGGTGGGAATACCTTCTGAAAACCTGAGTGCATCATTCTCATCAAGGAGAGGGAAATAAGCAAAATGGACTGCCACAATGATCACCTAAAATGCAGTCACAAACAGTCCAACAATTTTATGACATAGGGAGGAAGGAAAGATTTGGAAGCATGGGGTAAAGTTACTTAGGCACCTAAAGCTGACCTAGTTGTTGGGGTGATTCATCAGAATGCCCAAGTTTACCCTATTACAAGCAGATGCAGATTTAAAAATACACGTGTATAGTTCAAATCATCCCAAATGAAATTTTGTCCTTCAAAGAAAAAAGAAATTACAAAAGACAATCAATTGCCGCAAAACATAAACACAAACACATAAGTAAATCTACGAGGAATAAAAAAATCAAAGAATGTTCCCAAAAGGAAATGTAACAATCAGTTCTCTGCCTCAAGCCTACAGTTGTTGGGAGGGACTGAAGAGCATGTGGCAAACACTGCATTTCTAACACTTCCTTTGTTCATTAATAACCTTGCTGGCAAGGAACCACTAAGGATGCTACTTCCTACTGAAAATTCCACTGTTCACAACAATAACACAAAGAAACCCTGATAAAACCCCATTTCACAATGTAATCATTAACGCCTACCATCTACTTCATGAAATGACTAAAACTTTTAGGCATTTTATATAACAAATAAATTCAACAGTTTGTGTAACAGAGTGCCTATTCCAACATTTACCTGAAACAATCACTGTTCACTAAGGACCTATAATTAATATTGTTAATCCACAAATTATGGAGTTGGAAGCCTCCAATTAGATGTTTGATGGTTTTAAAACTAAAAAAAAATAAAATATTTGCATTCATTTAATTTCAGTGGCTTTCATTTAAATGTCATGTTGCAACTTTCAACAGCTTCAGAAGTGCCACAGAAAAATTAGCTTCTCAAAATTCAAGCAATTTAACTGAGCAATTTTTTTGAAAACTCTTAAAAAGAATTTTCCAAGTGCAAGCTGTGGAATAACTATGAAAGTACTAGAAGTTTGACAGCCCTGAACAAATTTGAGCCATGATAAATTTAAAATGAACAGCAATGTGCAAATAGGTATTCTGCATTCTTTTAAGTGCGTAAAAGGTCAAATACATAAGTGAAAACTTTTCACAAATAATGACATTTTTATACAGTCAGTTATGCATGCATGTCATTCATCCAAAGAAGTTTCACATGTATACAAAACCAGTTTCATGGAAGTGCTAAGAAATACTTGGCAGCTATGGCTACATCAGCAACAGCCAGCCAAACAGGGCCTGCGCTGTGAAAGAGTTAACTTTAAGAAATTCCATATTATACATGTTCCAGGGGCTTTCTACTTTGAACTTGTTCTCAGATTTAATCTTAGAGATTCAAGGCTTACTAGTGGCTAGAGTGTATTAGGCACATTCCTGCAGCTATCACATTATTTTGAGCAAAAGGAATCCCATCCAGGTCACTCCCTAGGATCACTTCATAATGCAAATCAAAGTAGAGGCAAACATTTAATTCAAACTGCATGGCTGATCCAAATAAACACAGTAGGATAACACACTCATTGCTGAATGTTACTTACTAGGAAAAAAAAAAAGAAAATAAGTGCAAGGAGAAATCTAACTTCTGAGAGCTCAGAGCTGAATTTAAGAAGAACTACTGTGATATAAAATAAACCTGTGATATAAGATTAAACAAAAATATTTCCAACTTGATACAAGATCTTTACAGTTAACTCTATGAAATAAAATCCATCACACCCATATGAGCATGAATCACTTGACTGGAATGGTATGCACGTGAAACTGAGAGCAGACATATATTTCCATGACAAACTAGAGTCAGACATCTGTTTACCAAAGTTTTAGATATTTTAGTCAGCAATATTAAATAAATGCCTCAGTACTGGCACACAGCAATGAAACAAATCAATACAGATTCTCTCAACTCTTGTCAGATAGCAATAGGTAAAAAAATTATAGCAGAAATATTTGGTAACTTTGAGCAATCTGAGTACACTGGTTAACCGTTAAAATAAAAATATATTACTCATAACACAGAGGCATTGCTGGTAAAGGGGAATTATTATTGTGATAGCAATCACTGTTGCCTCAAGAATGTCCAAACATTCCCTACATTAAGTCTTTTGTCACCCAATCTCATCTAGGCATCAGATTCCTTTCGTCCTCATCATCATGAAAATATTTAAGCACTGAAAACATGAAGATTAGAATCATATTCTTGAAGAGGAATACTTTGTACATATTCTGAATGGAAGTATTAGTTGCTGCATATGGTTTTTGAGATACCAAATCAGAACTGCATCTCCATCCAGCAACAGTGAGATGATTTGCACCAGAAAGCGGTCACTTGTAGAATCTGATCCTTGCTATTTCTACTAGATTTCTCCATCCTCTCCATCCCATTAAAATAAAAAATTCTGGCACAGTTCCATCTTCTAAAGATTTATTATAGTGAAATCATCAGTCTCAGTTTTGTAATAAGTTGTTAATTATTATAATTATTGTTTTTATTTTCTTTCTTAATTGAGAAAGCGAAATATTATTCCTTCATTATTCTAGGTTACAGTCAGTTACTGTAGCAAAGATAAAAGCATTCCAAATAATTTATAGATGACAGTCCTACATTTTATTAAATGTGGCCTGATTCTCTAAATGTAGTTCCATGTCCACTGAATTCTTCTCTTGTATTCCATGGTTTATTCAAATGAAGAGAATTTAAAAAAAAAAGTCCACCCATAGTCCAGGCAGTAATCACACCATAACCTCTAATATATGAAACTTTTTTCTTAAAGCAGAGAGTCCAGTGGTCATGAATTACCAAATCCCTTATTTTTAGTGCCTACCAGTTGCAAAATACCTGATCACAACCAAATAGAAGTGGTCTGAGCAGAGACATGATACTATCCACTGACTACATCATACAAGTAGATGTAATAATAATTTGGTTCCAAGGTCCTTGAGCTACAAAGAAAGAAGACATCACTAGGATCTTGAACAAGGGTGCACAAGAAGAACTACACTTTTGGAAGGATGTGGCAGAAATTAACATGTTTGCAGAAATTAGATTAAGCCTCCCATCTTGCAGGGGGTCTCTTAGAGCAGCAGTCCACACTGACACAGATAATGGTTTAAAGACTGAAGTTGAATTTTGTCATTGCCACAAAAAAAGATGCCATAACTTCATCTGCTCTCTCTCACAGCACACTAATTGTGGATGGGCAACATCTAGATTCGCACTAATATTTATGCGTTTATTTAAAAATGAACTGACAAGGATCAACAGCGATAAGGGATATGATAAGAAAGCATATTGGTTAAAGTGATACAGAAAAATTCTTTTAAATTGTGAAAGCCAGAGCATACCCCATCTGTAGGCCAAACTCTGCCTCAACCCAATTTTCGCCATGTTCACAACTGATGAATATCCCTGTATACTGCATAAACTTTATTAAGTTTGACTGATCTTTAATTATGTTGTGGGATAGCTATTTTTGAATATTCAAAATTCAACTGAAGTTGCTTTTCCTTTAATTGAGAAATACAATTAATCTTCAGCATCTGAATGTATACAATAGCAAGCAAAAGGAACACTTTGTATATCTAGATTTCTTGATGAATACCTCTCAGTTCTACAGAAAAGTCTGTTCCCAGGATATAAGGTATCTATATCAGTTAAACATATACAAAGCACATTAAAGTATGCTGTTACAAATGAGAAATTCCTTCTTATTAGAATGCACTTAATACTTTAATATACATACAAGATAAGCCATCTATTCCTGATAAAGAAATCTTTAATTCTAGGTCAACCCAGATTTCAAGTATCTCACTGTAAATATATGAAGTAATTTATAGGTCAACAATATGAATTTCAATCAAAGCTTTTAAAATCATCGTCAAATTCCAGAGAAGTCAGTGTAATTTTGGATGTCCTGGAGGTAGAATAGAAGGATAGGGGCTGTTGCAAGTCCCAGACATACTATCTTAGTTTTTCAGCCCCGGAATATCTGAATTACCTTACCCTGTAACCACACACTGCAAAGCTGACAACAGAAATGCTGGAATATAGACTGGAAATGTTATGAACTCACCTTTTCCTCTTTCCACCCCCACTTCCCCAACAAACTTAGACTAGAAAAAAGCAACAAATATCCACATTAAAAATCCATATTATCCTAAAATCTAAGTTCATTAAAATAAAAATTATGTATTTGAATGCTGAATTCTGCTTTGTCTTTAAGTGAATTGTACACAGGTTTTAAAATTGAGCATGTGCCTTGATAGGTGTGGCAAGTGAACAAACTATAATCATAATGCTTGTTCATACCTCACTAATCCCTAAGAAAGTTGTGAGGTTCAATTGTGTCATTTGGGTTTTCTGCATATTACCTGTCAGGGACAAATCAGTATTTGTTTCCTTACGTTTCATTAAAAGAAGAGCATGTATTTACAATCATACATAGGACTTACACTTCATAGTGAAAACTCAGTTTGATGTGATACTGTGAGAATGAGACCACTTTCCATGCTAGCTGGTTCACTGACTTACAACTTCAGTAACTGATGTACAACCTATATGCAGAATTTAACCTGTGTGGCCAGTTGACCACATGACAGATAAAAACACTGAAAATAAACACATATCACAGGTGCTGATAGGTCTGGCACAAATGTGGTTCTAGAAGTTCAGTTCCACTATTCCTAATGCTTGATTTTCTGCATTTAATCTTTTTTATTATTATTTTTTACTGTTTAGAAGTGATGAGTCATTCTCTAGAACAACAACAACAAAAAAAAATCCACAGAAAAACACACAAAAAAAACCCCTCCAACAATAAGTATAAGCCAGCTTGCTATGCCTCTCTGCCAAAACATTTTTTACTTAGCTTCAGATACTTTCTGGTTTCTGAAACAAGTCTTCAGCTTTGATTACACATAGCTATTGATTTTCCTAGTTACAGAAACAAGACTGCATTTTTAATCCACAGTTGCACAACTGTATTACCGGGCTCTGCTCCAGTTAACCAGTTATGAATAAAGTTACAGTTCTTGAACAAGATTATTTGTCTGTTTTCCAGACACTTTTTAAACTCCTGTCAGAATTCTGGAAAATCATAGCTCTAAATGAATTAGCAAAGAAAAGTCTCATCTTCACAGACCAGAATTTAACAGGCAAACATACTTCCCAATTTTGAGGATAACCTGAAATATACTTTGTCAAACTTCCCTACATAAAGGTGATCAGAGTAGCAGTGTATTTTGTTCAAAAGCAAATAAGACATAGTTTAAACAATTTATCTTTAGGATGACTGTACTTTTAATCAATCTTTTGAACAGCTGACATGAAACAAGTTATAATCTCAGAAACTGATTTTAGCTGCAGCATCACAGAGTAATCTAAGAAAAAGAGAGGAAAGTGACCTCCAATCTGAGCAACGCTGATTGCTATTGGATCAACCTTCTGTAATTTATTTCAAGACCTGGAAGGACAGCTTTACAGGAAAGAGGTTTCTAAACACAAACACAAAGCTGAGAAAATCAAAAGCGGTTTTTAAGGAACAACATCTGCCTCTGAATGACTGCAGTTTTTCAAGTACTGAAAATCAGGGCTGAGAGCAGCATATTGTTTTTCTTCCTTTTTATTTTATTTTTTTTGTTCATTTTTCATGGGGATTTTGAGTTAAAACAATAAAGTGGTGAAGTGAAAGTGCTACGGAGATACACCACAGAGGGGAGGGGCAAAAAAGAGGGGTTAAAACTCACAACTCAAAGCAGTAAACGTATCATTCAAATATAAGGCGCAACAATTACAGAGAAACTTTAAAGCAACTTACCTCGAGGGAGAGAGATCAAAGAGCTGTTTTCAGTCGGAGCTTGCTCTGGCCCTTCAGGCCCCGGAGGAAGAGGTTCTCTCACTTGGGACATCTGCCAGCTCTCTCGCCGAGTAACAGAGAGCCTGCACCCCTCTCCAACGAAACTAACACGCCACCCTGAAGGAACAAGCAAATGAAAGGACTCGTTAATGTATTTTGCGCAGAAAACTCACGGCTCGGAGCGAGGGACTGAAGAGGGACAGTAGGGAAGCGGCGGCAACTTTCCGGGCGCGCCCCCCGCCCCCTGCAGCGAGCACCCGCGGGGCCGGGGGCGGGAGCGGCCGAGGGCCCGCAGCGGGGCGGCCCAGGGGTGTCCGAGGGGGCCCGCGGCAGCGCGGCCAGCCTACCTCGGCATTTCCTCCCGCTGCGCCCGGCCCTGGCCGCTCCCCGGCCGCGGGAGCCTTGGCGCCGCTGCCGCCGCCCGGCCCGGCCGCCGCCTCCTGCGCGCCGCCCGCCCCGCGCCCGCGGGCCTTCCCCCGGCTGTGGCGCGCACAGCCTGGCACCCACACCCGCGCTCCCACCGCCGCCGCAGTCACTCCTGCTCCATCATTTCCGGACAATGAACCGTCCCGCTCCGGCTGGCGGGGCTGCGGCTCGGGGCGGCGGTTGTGCAGCTCCTGCCGCCCGCCAGCCGCGCTGGGCTGGGCTGGGCTGGGCTGAGCGGGGCCGGCCGGCCGCGGGGCGCCGCGCTGCCCCCAGCCGGGCCTCCAGCCATGGAAATTCCCCCGGGACACCGTAACCCGCCAGACAGAAGTAGGCAAGAAGGGAAAATAAACCCAGGAGAATGTGAGAGGGAGGCCGTCCAGCCCGGGCAGGGCTTGCCGCTGCAGCGCTGGCTCCCGCGCTGGCACGGAGCGCTGCCACCAGTTGCGCTCGGAGCGGCACGTGGAGCGCCAGGCCCCTGCCCTCCGGCCGGGCCAGCCTCGCCGGGCACCGCTGCCTCGGCCGACCTTCCTGCCCCTGCCCCGACTGGTAACACGCAGAGACAGCCACTGAAAGGACTTCACAGAAAGGCCACACTCAAACAACAAGCAGCTTTCAAAAGTAGAACCCTAAAGTGAAAATTACTTCCTCTTGTACCATCTACAAAGTGCCTGGACTTTCCCCATATAGGAAATAATTCTTTCCCATGTGATCATCAGTCTTATGCTCTTGCCCACAACATGGGGTACTGTAATTATTGCTCATACATGTGCTGGTGTCCATAATGCTATACATGCTTTGCCTTGCTTGTGTGATCTCAGTATGTCAACTTTCTCAACTGAAGTGTGTCCAGGTTTAAAATGTATTTTCCTGAAAATATGCAAGCAGATTTTTTATTCTGGCTTAGTAAATATGCCAGCTTTACTGGTATGCTTCCTTACAATGAGATATTTAGATATGTTTTTTGAGAAACAAAAGTAGGAATATAAAATGCACAAGTTATAGACTATCAGCATCCTAACATGACAGATTATAGCTGATAGATATTTATTGTGATATCATACATTCTAAGCAATATGCTCAGTTACTAAAAGTTAACTGCTTGCAAAACAACCAGGATAAAGTGTAAATACCTGACTAAGAGCCAATTCTATTTGAACTCCACACCCTTCAGAGCTAGCTCTTATTTCAGAAGTCATCAGTAATTTTGCACCACTGTACAGCTTTATTTTTGTCATCGCTGGTGCAAGAGAGAAGTGTAATGAAAGGTGCATATGCTTTCCTCTGAAAAATACTATAATTTTAAAGTATTTCAGTGAGGTGTTCTTTGGTACAACACAGTCTTTCTTTAAACATTTATATGGAAAATGGGAGGGGGAAGATGCTTTGTGTAGGAAAAGAGCTGTGTAAAAAAAAATCCATTTGGGGCAAACAAAGCTATTATTTTACTGTGTAATAATAATATTGGTCTCAATATCTACACTTTTCGTCTGTGCAAACATTGCATAACTTTCCACAGTTCCCTCCTTGCTGTCCTGGGGGCAGAGTGATCAAAACATAAGGTAGAATGACTTACCTCAAACTCCCAAGTGAGTCAGTAGTAGAAGAAATGTTATGACTCACTCTCAACATACAAGCTTGTGTTTTACCCTCTGAAACTGGAAACACAGCAAAGAGCTGTGGGAGGAGCAATAATTTAGCCAACCACACCCTGCTTCCAAAATATTTCATTGGGTAATAAATGCCTATGAAGCGCTGATACCACCCAGGGTTGGTATTTTGGTGGGTTTTTTTTACCTTATCTATGAAACCCACATGGTAAACTCCCATGACGTTCAGTTTATCTTCTTTAAAAAGATGATGGGATGAGCTCACCCTGACAAGGTTCACTTGTAGAGTTTAAACAAACTAAATGAATTTACAGGATCTTCGGCAGACAGTACAACTGATGCAGTCGGAGGTAGCCCTAAGTAAAATCAGATTAAGAAAAGGTAATAGAATTCAATGCACAAAAAGCACAATTCACTGAAATAGTACGTTAAAATATTGTACAATACTCAACGCATTACATGCCAAAGGCTGTGGTTGTAAAAAGATGGCTCCAGATGTTGTCCCTGTTAATGAGATACCAGAGATAGGCGAAGCTCATTGGTATAAGCACTTCCAGACAGTACAACATACTTTTAACAAACACTCAGCAAATCTAAAATATTTGTGGTATTACTTTCCTGTAAAATATGTATAATTCTAAAATATTATTGGTAGTTCTCAGGAAGTGGGCAGTTCAGATACTAACACCAGCAGCCTTCCAAGTATGCTACAAAGTTGAGATATGCTGTATCTTACTGTAGCAACTAAGTTACTGATTGTTGCACATATATCTTCCGATGTGGTCTTCCATTGCTTAAAGCCATAAAATTCAGGTCTGGTAGGCAATTCATGACAGATCTTGGGATTGATATGAAGAGAAATTTTAAAACCTTGTAAAGAGAAAATAAATACACTTTGTAGACAAGTTAAAATTTCATGAAAGGAAAAAAACACCCAAAAAAACCCCTGACCAAAACAAACTCACAAAAACAAACAAACAAAATCCACAAAAAAAACCAAACCAAACCAAACCAAACCAACAAACAAACAAAACAAAAAACAACCCAAAAAACCCCAGCAAAAACAACAAAAAAAGCAAACAAACAAACAAAAAAACCCCACAAAACCACACCTGCCAAAAAAGCCCATACACCACCATAACCATGAAAAAGACCTCCAAGTTTCCTTCTCTATTAAAAGAGATTATTTAAAACACACTTCTATTAAAAGTGCACAAAATGTAGAATATGTCCTATGTCAGGACAAAATTATTTATCATGATCTCCTAGACTGGGTTCCTACCCAGACCATACAAAAGATATTACCTGCAGTCAAAATAGACTTGTCACTGAACAAAAGAAATTGTTTTAGGAAGATGCAAGCTGTTTATTTAAAGTAAACCCACAACATTCCAAAATTAAAGCTGCAGAGGTTGTTTACTCACATTATTAAAAATTCAAGCTGTATTTCAAGCTTGAATTTTCCAAAGCAAACTTTTAGTCTTTGTGGGTTTTTGGATTTCCAATAGTTTGTGTTGGAGGAAGTTGTGGATAGCAGAGATGCCCAGCTCAGAAGTGCTGTAGGAAAAATGTGCATAATTCTTCAAATAAAAATGTGGTCAATAGCTATTACTTAAGGATCAATGAAGGTCTAGGTACTCAATTTTTCCCCACATCCTAACCCTACTCTTTCCTTCCCCAAGGCTACTCTTTAACTGATGCTGATTTCCTTCTGACAGGAGGAACAAAGGAAACTAAAGATATTTTACTTCCCTCTTAACACCCTTAAATACTTCTGAATAATGGACAATAATATTATTTAACTTTTTGGGATTGATTGCTTGTACCTCCGTACCTGTGAGTTTTTCCATGCCTGAGAACATGATTTTCAACTTTATTATGCGTAATTTTTAACGTGTCTGTTATTCTAAACTTCACCAGTCTTTTCAGTATCAGGATCATGGCAGGATCTCTGTTCTAAATATTTTGTAGTGCTGCAATGATGAAATGGAAAGACAGTTAAAGTTAAAAGGGCTAAATAAAAAACTAGGAGTTAAAATCAAATTATATCATAGAATAACATAATTACAAGTGAAGCTTATAAATTTCTTTTAAAGTAATTTTTAAAATATAGATTAAAAGCAGAAATACCCACAAGATATACATAAAAGGACAGTAAAAGAGAATTTGATGGTCACTGTTATGCTTGGTTTGGAGTACTTTTGTTTCCTGGTGTTCATGACCTAGCTTCTATATGACCCTTCTGCTAAGCATCCTGTAAAAAGCCATGTAAATTGTCAGGTGCCTGGGCAAAGCTGGTTGCAGCTGTGTTGTAGATGAGGATTTGTACTTCATAAAGCATAAAGTGCTGTGGGATTGATGGTGCCTTAGACACCAGCTGATCCTAACAGGGCAACCAACCCCTTTTAGACCAAGGAAATCCACCTCCAAAGAGCACTACGGAAACAAATAAACAGTTGAATGCCTAAAATGGAACTAGATACATGCAGATTTAACTCTTTCTGTAACAAGAACTGAAATAAAGATGTGCATTATCTTTTAGAAGAGCAACTTGTTCCAGTAATGCTGTAACTTGGAGCAAGGGGGTTTTCCACTATAAAGAATCCTTATCCAGGTTTCATGTTTTTCTGCCGTGGGATAGACTCTGCAATGGGGAGAAATGGAATATGAGGCTTAATGTCTTCTGCTGGCTCCAAGTATTTTTCTCCATTTTGTTGTTCTATTTAGACTAGTTATAAGAAATATAGTAGTATAAGAAACACTTTCTGTAAAATATCGTCTGACACAGGCAGTAAAGAATTCATTAAAATTGATACATTATTAAGTAAAACAAAGAATATTCTCTGAGATTATTTTTTTCTGATGTAGCTCTAATAAAGTTCAAGGAGTTGCATGAAAATGAATTCAGCTCAACGAGCTTTGTCTTGCTTAGGGCAAAGCACATAACATGGCCTGGCTTACGGTAGTTTCAGCAATTCCTTTGCAAGCACAAAAAAGTAGCTCACTCAGGCAGGTAATAGATCTCATGAAAAGTAACAGATCATATACTGAGGCATGGAAAATGACGTTTCATCACAACAAAATGTCAACTAGTAATTCTTTACATTCCTACAAAGAAGAAGTGTTCAGTATACAGTATAGCTGTGCTGGATTGCAACAGTTAATTAATTTGCATATATTCCTTCAGTTATTCAGCTTTTCACTTTACAGTTAATATTGCACCTTCATTAATAAAAAACTTATTTAGGACATCAGAAGAAACTTAAAATTCAGCAAAAATTGATTTTTCAAACTCTGTATTTATTTTTAAGGCATTGAAGATTATTTGGAACTTGCAGTGACATCTCAGCAAAGACAAGTGATAGACATCAGCATCTTTTGAGTTAACCAGGCAGGAATTTTAAGGGAATATTGATTAAAAAGTGCAGGTAGCTTAACACGGAATATTTTAGTATGAGTTATATAGAGACTTAGTGAATTTATAATTGACTTAATGAATTTGCCTGCAACATTTAGTCTTAATAATCCTAGATGCTCTGTTTTAAGGTCTCCACATTATGGCATACAAAAAAAAATTGAACTAAATATTTCTGATGCTTTTCAGGTTAACAAGGCTCCTTATGCTTTTTCACCCTGAGAAGTATCTGGATCTGGCATTATTCTGCATTAGTATTTCATGCACATTCCTTAGAATTGTGAGTATTCATGAAATTTACATTACCTTTTCTCAGCAGTATGAAACTAATTGCCAATATCAAATGATGTTTCAAAAAATACCTTATCTAGAATTCTACAAAACCAAAAATATTTCCATGTGAAAAGAATATCTAATCAATCTGTTCCTAAAAATTTTGAATCTAAAAATACCAAACCAAATATGTTTTATAAATAGAATAAATACTGCAGTGGAACAGAAGACTATATGTTATATTGCTGTGTGAGGTCACGGTAACACATCCTGTGATCTGTAAAAATTTAGTTAATTCTGTACATCTTTAATATGAGTTCATAATACAGAGTACAGATGCTCCTTTTGAGCTACAAGAGAGTACATTGCAAATGTATATTAAAAATTGTGCATTCTATTTTATATTTTCATAATATAGAATACTCTTACTTACATATTCTGTATTATTGCTCATACATATTCAGAGCATATATTGTAACAGTTCCTTTGGAATCACTAACACGTAAGCTGTGAATGTGTATTAACAGCCAAATGTATTTGCATATTATGAGTCCATAATACTGAATGCACAACCAAATTGTTGATAAAAAGTCATTGCCATATATACAAACAATTTTTCCCATGCTTCTCACTCACGACTGTGCTATCTTGCAGTTATTCCTCACCCATGTCTTAACAGCTAAAAAAAATTGCCTGTACAACAACAATTGGGAATTATAGTTTTCTTGAAGTAAAATATTTTGTGAGGGTTTTTGCTCTGTGTCATAATCAATATTTCTTTTAATTGCCTGAATATATATGCTCCTGGTTTCTTATTTGAGTATCCGTATAGATGACTGAACCAAACTCTTAGCATCAAGTGCTTGTTCAGATAGTACATGTGAAATGCAGATCATAGGAAAAACAAACATACATATAAACCTCAGTTGCATTAGTATTTTTAACTGTCATGATTTTGTTTATTTGTATATTTGCCTAAAATATTGGGGGGGGTTGGGGGGGAGTTTGCCAGCCAGGAACACGCAATTCTCTGCATTGAGCCGAATGAAATTTGCAAAATAGTATTACTCAATAGCACAATTACAAAACTTCCCTTGTATCAAAAAAGTTGTTGTTTGTCTACATTGACAGATGACCATTCTGGCAACCCACGTGAATAAGGATGGAAAAAGACACCATTTTAGTTGTCTAAAACAAGGAATGAAGGAAAATAGTCTTCTGCCTCAGTTTCTAACTTATAAAAAGGAAACTTTTACAAATCTTAGGTCCAGGTCTGATCTAATTCTGTGAATATGCTGCTAGGATGGGGATTTTCCCCAGGAAGAAAAAGAAAAGTTAAGAACCAATTGCCTTTTGCCCAGTTTCCTTCCTCATCCTATAGAATTGCTGAAATAACTGGAAAGACACCAGAGAAAATTACCTACACCATTGCAAGGACCACAAAGTTGTCATACTTAGTTGTAGAATAATTTCAGGTGTATTATTTTAATAAACAATGCTGAAAATTACTTTATAATTCTGGTATCACAACAGAGGTACTAACTCCAAAAAGTATTCAGTTATACTTTCTGCTAGGTAATGGCAATTCTAAACAACCTACCATGCAAGAACTACAGTAGTTTCACGATTATAAACCGCACCTGAATATAAGCCGCACTTCCGGGTAGCTGGGAAGACCACGGGATTTGTCCATATATAAGCCGCACCCGAATATAAGCCG
>VRYO01001878.1:1585045-1603988 GCA_009812075.1 Sialia sialis
TAAAATTCCTGTATTTCCATTTTCCTGTGGTTTGTTTCAAACATTTTAGAGTATTAATGAAAATACTGCATAAATCATAACGTTAGAGTGCAATTCTATTTCACATTGTTTTATAAGATCTATGAACAGGCTCCTGTAAACTTATAAAATCAGTTATTTTGAGGTCAGAGCTGTGTGTTTTTTCTTTTATTGTTGTAAATAAAATAAGATTGTTTGTGTTTAGTTGTTTTATACTTCTAACATACTAGCTGTTGTCTCAGAGAATGTTTCATGATATATATGCCAGCAGACTAAATTAGCTTGATAAACAGTGATCAACATAGGCAGGTGAAATATTTTTCTGTAGTTTTCCAAAGTGATCTTTATATTTTCTCAATAAATTATTTGCATTTTTGACTTAGTACAATTTATTATAATCAAAGGAAAATCTGATAACCATGAACTACGGAAAACTTAAAGCAATTGTGGCATGGGTGCTTTCAAATCTCTGGTGTTCCTGGATCTCTGACCACTTCCCTAATTTTTTTGCCCAATTTTGTTATGTCAGAAATTTATTTTTTTTTTTTTTTAAGTCAGACTTGATTGTGTAACAGTGGTAACCAATCCCAACCTGATCCAATCCTCTTCAGTGGCTAGTTAAACTTTCAAGCACTTCTACTCTTGTCTTCAAAAATATTTGACACCTGTTTTTTTATTATAAAAGGTACATTTTTGCACCATAAATATAATTAAGGAGTAAATCAAGTGAGTAGCAAAAATGCTAGTGCCATTTTCTCTCATGACTTTGTTGGTTGCAGTGGTGGCACTAGAGATTTCCACCACTTTTTCTCAGTCAACATCTGTCTGTTCTGAAACTAGGAATGGGAATGCTCCACCTATGATCATCCTATACTGTCAGTCCAAAACAATAAATACTTCCCACCAGAACTGTAAATTGCTTCTTCAAACTGCCGTTTGTGAGTAATGCTGAAGAGAATAATAAAATATTTAGAAAAGAGTTATTGAAGTGCTCTCTCAAAATGCCCTAATATTACCAAGGTCTTATTTTTTTGAAGAAAAAACCAAAATATTCACCTGGAAGTTTATGTGAAAGAGCACTCAGGGCATATGTTCAATAGGTATCTGTCTGCCGTAGTATATGGGATTAAGTATGCTTAGAATAAAAAAAAAAAAGTTGCTACAATGGGAAAAATATGGAAGTTAATCTTTAGAAACATAGAATTTATTAACAATTTTATTGTTAAAAAGCTGTAGTAGGAAAAAACAAAACATGAGGGTAAGCAGAAACACTCAAAATGCAGGTTTCTTCCATTTAGTACCAACAAATAACTCTCTTTAATGGCATTCAAATCTTCTAACACCTTATCACATATTAAATTCTACTCTAGTATGAGATTTCTTATTGAATGAGAACTGACAAATAGTACCAAGGTGTCATGACACAGCAGAACTTCTTAAAATAAAGTAGAAGATATTTTGTCATTTTCTTGATGTGAATGGTTGAATTTGGGAACAACAGAGTGACTTAGGCCTCATACTGATGAAAAAAAATCAGGTTTTGACCCATGGATACAGCAATAATTTCCTCTACAGTTTGCAGGGAAATACACAGTTTGCGAATTTGGTAAAACAAAGTGAAGGAAATACACCACAGATTTCTATACATATCCTGTAATGTTTGTGTAAGTATCTGTCTAGACACCCATAGTTAACTACACTCACAGTGTGCATGCATAAAGGATATGCTACACAAAACCATGAGATTATACACTTATCCTCATTTGTGAAGGTGGATGCCTGGAACTCATGAATGGAAAAAGATATGCTATAAAGTCTTTCATCCTAATCAATATTTTTAAAAGGAGACAAAGTAACAGTAGCACAAACCTACAGTACTTTACTAAAAAAAACCAGCAAGCTGGACTTCTTATAATGCAATAATTAATGAAGTTTTATGATTTATTTTAACCATGAAGTCAGTTTTTAAAACTCTAATTATATTAATGTACCAAAAGAAATACAGTTGTCTGTTTCATTAAGCATGACAGGTAACAGTTTCAAAGACAAATGCTGAAACTTGTGAAAATTGCAAATTCGGGTTGAAGTGACAATATGGTATCAATGGGATGGAATTGTGCTTCTCACTGCATTAATCAATAATAAAATTTATCTTTCAATGTGTGAAGAATGTTTAATTTCATTAGTTTATGATTAGATTATTTCTACTTATATCTTTCTGTCTTTGGATTTCTGTCTTTCATTTTAAAAATTTCTGTCTATTTATAAATCCACAGCCAATCTCATATAATATAACTGTTGGGAAAGAATCAGTTTTCTGCATACCATGTGCAGTTTGTGATATTAATCATATAACTTAGTCAATTAAAGGAAACAGGGCACTATTAAAACTGGAGAAACACTATTCACCTGTGCTATACTCTGTGCAAAATCAGAAGATTTACATTTCTTCAGTTTACGATATCTCGCTCATCTTTGCAAACCACAGGCTACACCTGCAATCCTCTAGCATAACCTAGATTTTTAATTTCCAGTTGTGAATACAAATAAATTACTGAACAAAGTCAGCATTATATTTAGCTTAGCAGAGCCTGTATCATAGGTCACAGATCTGATGCTCTTGAGCTGGAACTGAGAGGATTCTGCCATAAAATATTTTCATTACCATAAAATATTTTCATTACAGCATTATGGTTCAAAAAACAAACACACACATGCTCCATGCTGCTGTCCATAGATGGGGTTTGCTTATGTTGCACTTTGTGATGGCCCACGTAGTGGAATTTTTGTACTTTGGGATAAGTGAGCTGTTAAAAACTTAGATTTCCAATGCAGTTAATGAGCAGTGGCAAGATGTGAATACAGTAGACTTTTATGGACAGCTATCAGAAAGAATGCTTACAGCACCTGAACAGAATAGAATAAATAAATATTTGGACTGTTTTCTCCAAGTGTGGTTAAATGATACATAGGTGATAATTGATACATAAATTTAAATTTAAGACATGGCAAGAATTCAACTATTTAATCAATCTCTTCCACAGTATTCTAAAATCAATACATGAAGGGTTTCTAGAGCAAACTGTTGGCTCTGTGTTGGCCTTTCCAAGTGAAGATATAGTTAGTACCAAGTATCAGACAATACTGAAACTTATCCCTGTCAACAGGTCTAAGCTTGCTAGGGGTAAGACATAATGTAAACATTTTCATGTTCAGTGTAAATGACTATGAACCTGTTGGTAACTTTCTCTGCTGACAGCACGTATTTCTGCACTCTGCAGGCTGTGTAAACTGTAGGTTATGGACTTGCAACTTATATTGCTCTTTACATCTCCTGTACATCTGGCTTATTATTTTCATAACCTGCCAAAATTCACATATAAGTGGGTATTGTCTCTTAAACTTATTGATCCAGTTTGATTAAGAGACAGTGTTCACAGTGGAGAAGCATATGGGGCAATTTATGGCTTTTGAGATTAAGTACTGGAATGGAGCTGAAGCATTTGATAATCACAAGAGCTATTTAGTGTTGGAATATTCCAGCCACATGACTGTTTTCCCATTGGCCAGAAAGAGAAGCACATTTAACAAACAACATTAAAAAGGCAGATTTTTCTGGGTAAATGAAGGTTTGAAAGCAGTTGAGAGCCCAGCTCATCTCCCATGAAGGCATAGGTAAAATTTGTATAGAATTCAGAAGGAGTGTGTTCCTCTCCCTAAGAGCAGTGCTAAGGACAAATAATTGCCCGAGGGAGTTACCTGCATAGAAACTGAGGGCTGAGACTGAGGTGTGGACATTATGTGATTTGAGTTAGCATTTATGACTCATTTTCGTACTGCCACTGTAAGAAGGTAACAATTATCATCTGCCACACTGGCCTGTTAGCACATGTTGGAAACAAGTCCAGTTTCATGGGAACAAGCCTGTTTCATTTATATCCCCAAAAGTATACATGAAGTAAGGATTGACACCTTAGGAAGAGGCCATTACAAAATTAGAGGGGAGGTTCTGGTGGAAAAATCTCCTCAGAGCTTGGAGAGGAAGTTGAAGTTGAGTTTGGAGGACTTTTTTGTTGTTAATTTTGGGAGTTATAAGTACAAGACTAATGCAAGGATATTACTTCATATTTATTTAGATAGTGAATACCAAGAAACTCAAATCATTCCCATGCTTTATACAAAACAGCCATGTTTGGTTAATGTGGGGGGTTTACAAAGAAGGCATTACTGGTACTCAGGTTACAAGGAGGTAATGTCCTCTGCAGCTGAACCACTAAACCCAAGAACATTAGTTTGCAATCTGATGGATTTCCAGAACTGGGTAAACAAACATGATGACATTTTGCATCATCATTCTTTCTCTTCCTCTAAACTCATATGCATCAGTCTAAAGCTATATAAAATTCAACCCTCCTAATTTAATGGAAATGAAGAAGGAAAGTGGAAGACGCTGAAGAGTTGGGTGGGCAGGTTTGAAGAGTGTCTCTAAGCAGGAAGCAGGTGACATTGCTTGACTGGCAAGTTGGCGCTTGCTTGAATGTTAGTCAGAAAGGAAATACAACATTTGTGCTTTTCATTGCGAGAAAAAAGAATAGAATGCCTTATTTACTCCAGCAGTTCTCAGCTTTCTGATGTTCTCACTTCATATCCAAAACTGATTTGCATATACAACAGGGAGGAAATCTGAATTGGTGAACATACTTAACAGTGCTTTTTAAACAGCATCCTGGCAAGGACAAGAGATGGACTGTGACTGCACAGCAAAATACATGAGAACTTTTATAATAAAAAATTCTGAGTCCAAGCTGCATTTCTTTAAACTTTTCTTCTGCATCTTTTTTTTCTTTTTTTTTTTTTTTCAACACAGGAAACCTCAACATTTCTAAAATCTACCACAAGCTTTCACTGCATCTATAAGCAAAACAATCTTTGCATTTCTCCTTTAATTATGTATGAAATAAGAATGGCAGTATTTGCTTGCCAGGAAGGTTAAATTTGCCTAGAATCCTGGGATTCCAGGTACCAGTGAATTCCAAGCAGTTCTTATTAGTTAAGGCTATCAAGGCAAAAAATTGCAAAAAACACCTGTAAATAATATTCAACAAGTCTATGTCAGGGGTCTCCATTAAGAAGCACCATTATCAGAATTTTAGTCTTGCCTGACTATCAGCATTCGTGTTTGGCCATTCTCAGTTGAAGTGTTATTGAAAGAGAAGGTTTCACCCACTTTCGCTTTCCTCAGCCAGTCAGAAAGGATGTGATAACAAAATCAGAGCTACCACCAAGATAGCAGGGTAGTTATCTCTGAAAGCATACCAGGCCATGGTTTCAGAACAATCCCACAACACGATTTAGAAGTTGATGGGGTTCTTGTTAAAGACATAACAAATCATCTTATTCCTTCTTGGGATGATAATGCCATTTCAGTGAAGTACAAGTGAGTTCCTTTTACATTTTCTGTGTGCAGCAAAAAACTCCATAACAATACTGTTGAGCCTTCTGAAATGAATACCTCTTGAAGCAATAAATCTGTTAAAGAAAAAAAGTGGTTTCTGGGCACCTGGGCTATGTGTTTAAGGATTTGAACTTTCCTAATGCCTAAAATCTGGGGAAAAAGTTCAGAAAGGACACCCAATTAGAAGGATATTGACTCATCCTGACAAAGAGGTGGGGGGAGGGAGAAAGGGAGGAAGGAGGGAAGAGATCAAGGCTCACAACAAAAGGCCTATTCATTTCTAACAGCTTGGCTGTGGAACCATTCCAGCATGCTTAAAAATACTTTATCCATTAGTTGGGAGCTCTTTTCTAAATTACAACTTGCTGCCCACATCTGACCACAACCAGCTCCCTTTTCACACTGAACGCAGTAAGGTTCACGCTGTCAAAAGCAGTTTGCCACCTCTTCTGGACGTTGCAAGGAGGTGAGGCAGAGTAAAGCAAAGGTGCCCTAGGAGAAACAAAAATCCCTGACCTCCAGCATAGAGCGAGGGGAAGGACAATGCCGTTCAGTTCCTCCCAGACTATTTTTAAAAAAGAGAACAAGCAAATACAGCATTTAACTAGAGTTCTCCTTGCACAGAAAAAACAGGAAGAGCATTTTAGGTCAATCAAGTTATTAAAATTAAGATAATTTATTGCCTCAGTAGATGAGCTCAGCTATAGTCCTTTGCAATTTTATATGAGGCACTTTATGCTAAGCTCTGATAACACACCTGAATACAATCTTCAAGCATCTTTCACCAATGTTCCTACCTACTAGCCAAGAGATACACATTTTTAATTACAAATACTAAATACTTATTGAACAGCTGGATGCTTTAAATCAAATTATTCTCTCCTAGGAGCACTTCCTCCTCAGTTATAAAGCAGTATAGCTGGAACTATTAATATTTTATGCTGGGGACCATGGATACAACTTCATACAAAAGCTTTTCTTTATCTGAAATGTGACTGTTGCTGTGCAATTTGCACTCCTATCTTTTCACAGTATTTTGTTGCATATGATTTCAGAGTGTAGTTTGAGGAAAATGAATGTCTGGTTTAATGTGTGTTTATTTCTCTTGACACATGTGATGTGTCCTTATGTTAGTTTGCATTGAGACTCTGGAGAAGATTCTGGGAAAATACTGTGCAGTTGATCTTCTCATCAAAGTATCAGCTTTTCTAAATGTGTCATTCAGCTACAGCAAAAAGTACTATATATTACAATATATGCAATCTGATTCACCTTCTTACAAGGATCATCTTTGAAACCTTCTCTCATGTGGATATTCCTAATAACACCAGCTGTATGTAAATGCAAAAGAGTACATCTGTATCTACAGTATCTGTTTTAAGTAAAAATATGGGGGAAAAATACTTAGGTTCTTATAACAAAGTGTTCAATAATTTATGTTTAGGGTTTAGATTTTAGATATGGAACATTAAGGTTTGTGAGAATTCCTTATTTTCTTTTCGTTGTTTAGTTGGTTACTTTCAAGCTGGCATGCAGAAGCAGTGGTTAAAGTTGGCACTGTAAATAAGTATTCATGTGTCCACTTTGTTACTCCTGAACATGGTTGTAGTGTGAAGAACTAAGTGAGTGTACAATAGCTGTCTTTTTAGTTTCCTAGGACAAGATAGTTCTTAACCTAGGTTTGCAGGTCCCTTGAAATATTTATGAGCAATACAGTATGGATTCTAAAATATATTTCTTTTAATGAATACTGGCATGTTGTAACACAGCTCTGCAGAGGCCTAAGAAAAATGGCAGGGCAAGATCAAACATTTATTTACATCTCACTTCCAACAAAGTATTTTACTTTGGATGGCCTTTACATGGATGTAAAATTACATAATGCAGTAAACCACAAGCCAGATAGAAAAGAGAGACCACAGGTCACACTATCCAAAATGAAGAAACGAAGTCTGGTTGTAGTCTTATCATGAGAAGTGCTGTCTATGTTTTATGTGCAGTGCTGGGCTTGTAAATGTATCTAATTTAATGGGGCAATGTATCCAGACGTTAATAGCTCATTTCATTTTCTAGACTACATCAAAGAGCAGAGTGACCCCTATGCAATTGCAGGAATGAAAAGGCTGCCTGAATTCTGAGCCCAGATGCAAGGCCTCCTCTCTTGTGATGAGTTGGCTGGTTGGGTTTTTTATTTAAAAGCAACATTTACGTACTGCATAGGAATGCTCTGAGGATTAATTCATTTGCATGCCATGTGAAGTATGAAATGTGCTAGGAAAGAGATTTCAGCTGAGGAAGTTGGGGTGCTGCTACCAAGCTGTGCATGAGAAACTGCCTGGTGGTGTCTGTTGACTTTAAGGTCCTGTGTCTTTCACTGCTCAGAAAACACATCAGGGCAGAAGGAAGGAGTCTCAGGGACAGCCTCCTCTTTCTGATCCACAGTGGGAAATGCCCTGTGGCCCTCAGCCACAGACTTGTGCAGACTGCTTCCATGTCCTTATGGCAGGTGAGTTGTTGAGCCTTGCATAAAGTTCTCATTCCCACCTGGGCTTCTCTGTCAAAAGTACTTTTAGCTGAGGTTGGATCTTAATGGATATGCACAGATGTTAACGAGACAAATTGGACCCTCAAGCAAAACAGAGGATGATCAGCCTGTCTGTATAGGTATAGCTCATGTATCATGTTCTACTTTATTATTGAATTCTAATTTGTGGGGCTAATGGACTCCTTAAAACGAAGAAACACTTTGGAATCCCCAACTCATCAAACATAATCAGTCTTAAGCCGGATCTTAGTACCAAAATAATCTGATTATTAATCACAGTATTACAGTGAATACCTCAAAACAAAAAATATCACTATTCTTTTTGTCTACAGTAACAATGTCCTGTTCTCCATCCATAGCATGAAACTTGAGGTGCATGCATATCTTAATAAACTGAATAAACTTTTCTAGAAATAAAACTATACCATATACATCATGAAGCAGAATCAAAGACTTATTAATCTTATTTACAGGACTATATAAGGATATCAATAGTTCTTTTAATGAAATATGTAAAATAAGGAGAGAACATAATAGACCACTCATCCCTGAACCAGGTAAGACCAAGTTCAAAGCACCTCATTATCTTTTCTCTAATATTAGCTTGGAGAACATGCCTCTGTAAAAACAATTATATTTCATAGAATCATGGAATGTTAAGAGGTTGGAATGGACCTTAAAGATCATGTATTCCCAACCTCCACAGCTATGCACAGGGACACCTCCCACTAGCCGAGGTTATTCAAGTCTTTATCCAGCCTGACTTTGAACATTGCCAGGGCTGGGGCAAACACTGCCCTCCTCTTCCAGTGTCTCACCACCCTCACAGTAAAGAATTTCTTCCTAATATCTAATCTAAATTAAAGAACTGGGGAATCACCAACCACATGAATTTCAACAAGGAAAAGTGACAGATTCTGCATTTAGGACCGGGCAACCATGGATGAGGTGCAGTCTGGAGAATGAGATGCTGGAAAGCAGAGCCGTGGAAAGGGTCCTGGTCGATGGCCAGTTAAATGTGAGCCAGCAGTTCCCTGGCAGCCAGGAGGGCCAACCCTGTCCTGGGGGGCATCAGGGACAGTATCACAGCTGGGCAAGGGAGGGATTGTCCTGCTCTGCTCTGAGCCGGGGCAGCCTCACCTCGAGTGTTGGAGGCAGTTTTGTGTGGCACAATGTAAGAAAGATATAAAGATCTGAGAAAGTGTCCAATGGGCCACAATGATGGTGAAGGGCATTGAGGAGAAGCCGTATGAGGAGTGGCTGAGGTCACTTGGTCTGTGCAGCCTGGAGAAAAGGAGACTGAGGGGAAACCTCATTGCAGTGCAACTTGCTCATGAGGGGAAGAGGAAGGACAAATACTGATCTCTGTGGTGACCAGTGACAGGACTTCAGGGAAGGGTCTGAAGCTGTGTCAGGGGAGATTTAGGCTGGGTGTTAGAAAAAGTTTCTCCACACAGAGGTCGTCTGAGCACTTACCCAAGGAAATGGTTCAAACCTGATGGAGCTCAAGATATATTTGTGCAATACTCTAAGGCACTTGGTGTGGCTCTTGGGCTCCTGTCCTGGGCTGTGAGTTGGACTCAAAAATCCTTTTGGGTATCTTCCAGCTCAGTTTACTCTGTGATTCTGTGATCTGTACATCATTCCTTGTTCTATCACCAAAGTTCCTGATTAAGTATCCCTCTCCAGTTTCCCTGCAGGCCATCTTCAGGTACTGGAAGTTTGCTATGAGGTCTCCACACAAAATTTTCTTCTCCAGTCTGAACAGTCCCAACTTCTTCAGCCTATCTTCTGAGGGAAAGTGCTCCAGTCCTCTTATCAGCCTTGTGACTCTCCTCTGGACTTGTTCCAACAGTTCTGTGTTCATATGTTAGGGACACCAGAACTGTATGCAGTACTGCAGGTGCAGTCTCACACGAGCAGAGTAGAGCAGGACAATCACCTCTGATCCTCCAGCCATGCTGCTTTTGGAGCTGCCCAGGAATTGGTTGGTTTTCTGTGCTGCAACTGCACACTGCCAACTCATGTTGATTTTTTCATCAACTATCACTCCCAAACCTTTCTCAGCAGGCTGTGGAAAAATTTATTAAGTTATATATCCTAAGCCCACTCTACCAGGCCATATATATTGGCAGTTTATAGCTAGCCAAACTTGGTAATTGTTACTAGCTTTTTTGAGTAACTCATTCTTCCAAATCTTTTTGAAGTCTATATCAACTTTTAATACCACTAATGTCCTGTAATAACTTAATTGCATTAAGAGGATTTTTTGTTGTTTCAAACTTGCTTTATTCAAATTTCATCTGATAGCTTCTTTTTCTCTCTAGAAAAGAGAGTATGCAATCATACCCTTTTCAACTCCTTCATAATCTTGATGATTTTATAAACTGTTGTTACATCCATAATTTTTTTTCCTAGCCTGAAGAGTAATAAGATATTTAATTGACAGTCATATTGAAACTGTTTCATACTTCTAATCATCCTTGTTGTCTTCTCTGTATCTTTCTGATTGGAGAGGGAGGAGAGAAAACTAATAAATAGTATGTACAGTGTTCAAGACAAGTATACGCTGTGGAATTACAGAGAGGAGTAACAATATTTTCTTTTTTGATATGACAATTTCTTAGAACTGTTTCTGAGAGTTTCAACTACTACTCTTCGTAGTACAACTTTGTACTACAACTTCGTACAAAGTTGTACTTTGTACAACTCTACACTTTGTAACTTGAAGATTTCATTCCTGAGTGAAAGGTTATATATGTTAAAAGTAGAAATTATATGTAGACGTTATTTATATGTAGAGCAGAGGTTATTTTTTCCCATGATCACTTAACATTTATTTACATTTCATTTCACTTGTGAGTTGAGGATTATGTCCCTCAACTCTTCTCAGTTGTTCCTCATCCTTCTTGTCCTGAATAAGTTTGTAATACTGGCAAACTTTATTATTTCACTTTCCACTCACCTTTCCACTCCATTTTCTACTATGTTTAAGAGCACAAATCTAGCCCACACTTTTACAGTTCTCTGCTAGTACCCTCCCTCAACTGAGAAAATGGACTGTATAAACTTATTTTGTCTCCAACTTTTCAGCAATTCTCTATCTATTAAAAGACTTTCCATATGACTCAGTGGCAGTATATCTGCTTTACAGGAACATTCTAAAACAGGCAAGGGACATTGTAAAAAGCCTTTTGGCATTGTAAGACAACTTTGGCAGCTGGATTGTCTATGTAATTGCTGACTCCTCCAGTGAACTATATGCAAAATTTTAGATGTGATTTTTCTTTACAAAAGCAGCACTAATAACCCTCAAACATATAATATTTGTTCCATGTCTACTAATAATTTTCTTCTATCCTGTTTGTAATTGCCCAGTTCAAATGAGAAAAAATAGATTCATTGATCCTCCTTGGAATTTTTTTTTTTTTTAACAGAAACAGATATGTAAATTCCATTTATTGGGTAGCAAAGCTTTTAAAAATAAAGGTTGTACACTGTAGTAAAGAGTATGGCATCTTCATACCTAAATTACTCTAAAATTCTTGATTTCAGAAATACCAAGTTATCTTTTATTCTTAACTTTGTAATTTTGTTCCATTAACTCTTTTGTTGGAACAGACACTAATGTTAGAACCTGATTTTCAAGGGCTTCAGATATATCAAGTTTCTCCACAATTAATTCAGATACTAAAAGTAGTGTCATCTTTACTTTCCCTATATTTTTTTTTACATATCCTGATTGTCTAATGTTTCTGCAAACTCTTATTTACTTCTTGCAAGCTTCTTGTTCTTTATATGTGTAAAAAATATCTTTTTATATCTTTTGCAAGTTTGTCTTTAATTCCTATTATTTACAGTTTATTCCTTTTTAGAAGTTTCTTCATTCTGCTGTAGTTCCCTTTTTTTCAAAATCAATGAGTTTTTTTGCTTTGTTCTTCTGTCAGTGATTTGAAATTAGGTACATTATGGCCATTGTCATTCTAAGATTTCTGTGCTGATTGCAAAGCAAGACTAAAAAGTTAATACCTGCTATTTCTTCTTGCAATAACATTTATATTAACACCTTTTATTTTAATATAGAGGGAGATTTAATTAATTTGTGATATATCTAGTAAAGAGCATGCTCATAGTAGGACAATAGTGGGAGATCATGGTACAAGGCTATTAGGATAGCATACTGGATTTTAAAATTGTTCTTGGCCATTCCAAAGATTCAGAGTGACAGTGGCCAAAAACTAGCATGATGCAGTGCAAGTGACCTTCACATCAGCTCCAGCCAGTGGCAGTGGGACAATGTCCCATGCATATTGCTGAGTTGAGGACCACTGTCAGCATCAGTTTTCAATTCTCTGGCCCCGGGATGAACAGATGATTGCTCCCAGAGCTACCACCTGGATATTGCTTCACATGACAAATGCTTTCCCAGAGCTCCCCTTAGTTTTGACACCTTCCCCTGATCTCTATTGTCTTGCCAAACTATCCTGGGGCAGTCAGGTCACTGTGGTGGTGAAAAGCAGTGACAGGCAGAGGCTCTGTACAGAGCTGCTTGCTGAGGTGTTGGGTGGCACAGCGCACAGTACAGAAAATATGACTACTGAAGAGATAGAAAGAGCTGCAGCTGTTGTATTGGGCCTTCCATAAGCATGGCCAACCTGCAGTCCAGATGTCAAGATGATCCTCCAGCCCAAAAGAATCTGTATGTGGCCTCACACTCCCACAGATTAGATTGTGGGAAAAAGCCAAAAATATTAAACCAAATACAGCAGGCAGCACTGAGTATAAAGAGGAAATTTGGATTATACTGGCAAAACTCATGTTATATGGGTCAGAGATGGCCACTGACTGTTATTCAGAATGGTTAAATGGTTAGTACCCCACAATGTGCTAAATTTCACTCACCTTATAGGTAAGCCAGATTTTGGACACAGACGTTTGGCTGATGCAATAGCATTCAATGTTCACTGCTGCAGCATCACTGTATTTAGGAGGACTGACAAGAAGTTTAGAATTTAGTCAGTCATGGAGCATGTTTAACATTTGGTTTACAATTGAATCCCAGCCAGATCTGCAACCCTGGGCTCTCCATGACTCATTCTTGTGGCTGTTACCTGCATAATTTGCAATCTCAATCAGCTGTTAATGCTTCTCTTGTAAGGTTATAAAATAATTGCAAATAGCTCAGATTACGAGGTGTGAATGTCACTTAAAGCTCATTTCTGTTTCATGTTCTATCCAGCATTCTCTGTAGGCAGCAGATGAGGATCTACAGAAAAACAGGATCCTGGAAACAAACAATAATAACAAGACCTAATTAGAGTACAATAATCTTTTGAATTGCACTTATGTTAGAAGGTAATCACTGATATTCACACGAAGCTGTATAAATAGCATTTCATATAGACTTTGTAGTTAGAGAAAGAAAATAAATAATTTTATTTCCTTAAGAGCATTGGGAACAAAATTTGAAGAAAACACAGTTTTGAAGTTTTAGCACTGGCATTTAGAAGAGCTGTATTTTCTCAGTTATTGCATAAGATGCGGTGCATGCTTAAACCAATTTTGAGTCAATTCTTCACTGTGACACTGTGCTTGAACACATTTTTCGGTTGCAATACTGCAGCAATGGGGTGTCCACTGGGTCAATGGTAGAGAGACAAGCCTAAGTGAAAACAGGCATCTCAGTATCTTAGCTGGTGGAAACTTCTGTTAGGGAGTTGTAAGCACCACCCTGATTAGATGCCACATGAGGGATTGCCAGGATGGATTTAATGACAAAAGGTCCTGAAAGACACCACCAACGTAAGGCACCTGTGTCTCTTGTCCCAGTGGCAGAAAGGTTTGCTCTCCACAGGAGAGCTGCTATTGCCACTGCCTCCATATGTGTGTGTGCATTGAGAGGGCTTTCAACACAGACATGCAGTCAGACACCTACATCTGGGGGTATTACACTATACCCCTACAGTGTCTCACCTCTTGTGTTTTTAAAATACAATAACAATGCCTACTTCACCAGTGAGTGCAAAAATAAACTGGTTTATGTAAGGTACTTGAAGAAAAGATGTAAGCAATGTTAGATGTAAGATGTTAAGTAAGATTACTTTTTTATTTATTCATCAAATCCAAGATAAATGTCGTTCACTATTAAGATTTCGCCACAAAATTGAGATGCCTGAATAAATTTAGACATTAATAGCAGAAAATACAACACTAGATATAGATATCTATATCTATATCCACATATAGAAGACCATCATTTTTCACAAAATAAATACAGAAAGAGAATATGATTTTAAACCTCTGCTTTATTTTTATATATACACACACTAAAACAATATATTACACAGATGCATGGGCATAATGCACCTATTCTAGCCACTTGAAAGCTTTTTATCTGCTTAAAAAAGTGTCTGATGATACTGAATGTATACATTTTTTACAGGTTTATTTCTTTTTTTGATTAAGATAAAAAATTATGCTTTGGGGTCTAAAATGTAGCAATTAAATATCTGAAAGGTAAAAAACTTATCCAGTATATTATGTATACATTTATCATACTCCATCACATAATCTTTGCATTCATAAATATGGTAATCAAGGACTGTGGACTTTAAAATCAACCTTATAGCAGAATGTGAAAAGTAGTATTTTAGTGGTTCATGATAACAACCATAGTGTGATATGAAATTCTTTGTATAAACAAATATGATCTTTAAAATGGCCTCTATCAGCTTAAAAATGGACAATATCATGAAACTTGTTAAAACCAAGGTGAACTGTGGCACCATATCCAAATGCAGAAAAAGACAATCACATTTTTCGACATTTCTACTGCTGATGGCATTGAAATGTCAGTGAAGCTCAAAGCAAAAGTACACAATAAATTTGATATTACACCACATGTTTGATTAAGCCCAAGGGTGAAATTGTAACCTGCAATTTTATTCTGAGTCAGTAGATTTCTGACACATTTTGATTTTTAACAAAGGGAAGCTCAGTCTTAAGGCTTCACAGAAATCAGCAGGACTGTCATTGTTTAATTCAGAGTCTGCTAGAAATTGGTCCTTACAAGCCCAGTGGACACAAGTACATTAACAAATTTTATTATTGTAAAAACTGTTCCCACTGAATTGTTACAAAACACAAGGCTATGACTATACTCAAAGTAGGCAGACTATTAATTAATGGCACATGTGTGGATTAGCAGCAACACTAATTTCTGATGAAAATTAGAATATTTTCTATTTCAGATTTTTAAACACTTTTAAAACAGTTTTATGCAAGTACCTGAAGTAGTCGGAAGTAGTTCACATTTAAAATGTAGGACTGTTGATGAATGAAAACATCAATGTACTTGTTTTTTTTAAAAAAAAAAAAATTATTCTCATTAATATATAGGGTAATTCCAATAACATTTAAAAATCCCAACTCTGCCTCACAAGAAGACAAGGGGAAATAGTATCAGTTATTGTGACAGGTCTTGAAGAAGAAACACTTGACTACAGATAAAAGAAATACAAATGCTGAAATCCACTCTGGTTTATGACCATGGAGCACGGTAATTAACTCACATATATTCAAACACTTTTTAAGAAATACCCTATTCAAAAGCCACGTGTTGTTTTTGTTGTTTCCTATTTTTTATCACACTGCTGGATGGCTCAGAAGTGATGCTGTCAAAGCGACAGTCAAGGACCGAAGTAATTGGAACTGCTGGGTGAAAAGACAAGCTCCATACAGGAATTTCCTGCCACTCCAGTGACTGTGACAGAAAAGCTCTGAGAGTGCCAGTAGAGATTTAGAATGATGAATAGCTGCTACGGTTAGTGAGAAATCTTGGAAGTTCAGTTTTGTTTTATTTGCTGAAATATTACCAAAGAAGGCTTGAAGCCTGTGACTTGTAAAATGTGACTCCAGAATGACCTCTGACAGTTGGGGCCCCTGTGGATGTTATGCTTCTATTTATCTGTGAGTATTGTCAGGTCCTTTGTCTCATTTCTCAGAATAAAAGCACAACCTTTGTTCCAATGTTTGTCATTATTTATACACTACAAGGCCACCTCCTAATTTTCCTGACATTATTTTTTCAGGCTGTTTTTTCCACCATTCGTGATAATTATCCTTATATGCCATTCTCCAGTCTTCAGAGATAAATTTACAAGGCTATGTCTGCCTAATGGACTTCAAAGTAAATTGTTGCAATGCTGAACCTAATTACACTGCTGCTCTGTGGAATCTGTAACCCTGTGACAGGCATGTTGGCTTCAACTATCTTGAAGCTCCTGAAGAAATAGGCTTGTGAGAGTAGTATCCACTGAAAGCAGGAAAATGACACAAAGGAGGAAATTCATAAGGGCATCTATCAGCACTCCAAGCAAGGAAACCACCTATGTCCTGGCTGAACACTGATTGCCTCTTTTCCCTCCTGGGGTTCTCAGATGTGAACTCCCTTCAGGTTCAAGAGCTTAACATAGCTTAATGCCCATGACCACAGCAGAGAGCCAGCACTAGTAAGCTAGCAAGTGTAAATAATGCAGTAAACCCAACTAGAGCACTCAGCTGCACAAAGCCCACACTCAAATCCTACCTCTGAGGTAGGAACTCTTCAGTCTCTCAGGTCTTTGGAGAGCATTCCCCAAGATAGAATTAGAGCAACTGAGAATTAAAACAATCTCTTTGTAGGTCCTTCTCATGCAAGGAATTATATGGTAAGTACAATTCAAGTTGATTAACATGTAAGAATCAAAAAGATGAATTTGTTAAATCTGGTGTTTAACCATTGTTTGGTTGTGATATATGTATGTTAACATTTTATACACAGCACCTGAAATGTATGCAAAAGCAGTAGAGTGATAACTTTGAGGAGCTACTCAAAAATATTAATCATCTGCAAGTTATTTGAAGTGAACAGAACTTCTCATAATTTCACCCAAGTGGATCCAATTGCAAAAACAAGGCCTGAAGACTTACCTGAAGAGCATCTTCCAGAACCATTAAAGCTTAAGACCGGTTAAAAGTCCACTGGTGCTGAAAAATTGTCTGCTAGGCACTCTTAAGACATAAAACCAGTACACAGAATAAGTGCTAAAACAATTTTGTTTTGTATATGATTTTTCAAAAATGCTAGAAAGCATCACATGAAGGAGAAAAAATGAAAGCAATCATCTCCAAAGCCTAACACCACATCATTTTGCTTCCTGGCATAAGTACAAAAATGCAAGCTAAAACAAAATAACTTCTTGCTGAATGAAACCACTTTAACAGAGACCAGATCTAAATTAATTTCTTCTCTTCTAAAGTCCCTTAAAAAAAACCCCAAAGACATCTAATCTGTGAGATTGAGAAAGAAGGAGTCCAGCGAAGCTAATACAAAAAGACAAAAAGAAAGAAATATATTACATGGAAAATGTAAAATTATTGGTATAGGTGAATGTACAAATATTCTGTGACTTTTTTCTGTGTGATTAAAGTAGATCAACACTTCCAAAGGGAAAAGCTCTCTTCAAAATTATAAATGCAAACATTTACAGTTGATAAAGTTAATTGTCAAATATGTAGGCGCTCTCTCTCAATTATAAAATACAGAATCCTGCAAAAATATAAATTTTTTCCCAAAGTCATAGTGAAATGAATTTGTAGGTTTCTAAAATATTTTTCATCCTTTTTATTTTTTTTGTCTTGTGTTGTTCATGTATCATTCCTTTTCCTACACAGCTTCTCTTTTCCAATCCTATTTCTAAGTATGTGGCTCTATTCCTGTTTCATTGTAACAATAAACTTCTAAAGGATTACAGTAGGTCTCTAAAATTATTTACTTGATCTATCAGGAACAGAAGAACTATGAAGTTGTTATCCATTTTTATTTACTTGATTAGAAAAAGAAATCTTTTCTAAATTTAGAAAGATGTAGTTGAAGAGTCAGCATAGCAGTAGTTTCAGGACACTTTCATTATGGCAGTGCTCAACTACTTACCTTGCTGACACCAGAAAAAGAGATGAGAACAGCAATCATTTCAATACAAGACTGATGCTACTCTTCAAGCTACCAGTCACATTCAGAGAATAACCTCCCAGTTTTACCCTTGAGACCCATGTCCTCACTCTCACCCATGTTTCCGAACTGACTCTGTTTTCTCCTGTGTGTTCTGAAATCATACAGAGCAATCCCTTGCCAACCTTAGAGGAGTTACTGATAAGAGGACAAAATTTTGAGCTAAGTTGATGTTTTCATCCACATATATGTGCATATTGTGATATGTCCCTTTGCTTTTGCCTAGTCTGATCGATTGTTTAAGACTGAAAAAAAAATGCTATGGTAACCTTTCTTTGTGCTCTCAGCCTTTTGGAGCTGCTTTTTTTGTGAGAAAGAGTCACAAAATATTGTAGTACTCTTATAAAGGTAAAATGTTCCTTGTCCAGTGGAAGAACAATAGACAGTTTTCCATTACATTCATATAATGTCAGTAAGTTATTAAAAATGCTCTAAGGCATGCATGTCCCAGGAGAAGTGCCAATTGAAGGGAATATCATTTATATTGTGCCTATTTAAAATATGTTCAAAGAACATTAAAGTTGAATAGCCAGTGTTTCAAACAGGATTACCTATTAGAGAATGACAGATGAAAGTTTATCTACCCAAATTTTATATCTATCTGTATCATATAGTCATATAATATGCTGAGTTGAAGGCAACCCATCAGGATAATGAAGCCAACCTCCTGGTCCTGTGCAGTACACCCCAAAAGTCACACCATGTGCCTGGGAGTATTGTCCCAATGCTTTTTGAAGTCTGTCAGGCTTGGCACTGTGACCATTCCCTGAGGAGCCCATTCCAGTCACCAAGCACCTTCTGTGTGAAATACCTTTTTCCTGATATCCAACCTAAAGCTTGGTCCTCCTGATATCCAACTTCAGGCCATTCCCTC
>VRYO01001878.1:1619537-1649537 GCA_009812075.1 Sialia sialis
CCCCTCAAGCCTCAGGTGGAGATGGGTTCAACAGGGCAAGAGGAACTTGAACTCAGAGCAGTTCTGTCTGAGAACAGCCCTACAGCTGTCCCAGCTAGTTCCTGCCCCTGCCATAACAAGGCAGGATGGAGCTGGGGACCACATCAGAGCTGGCATGAGTGAGATCAGGGGTGCCGTCAGCAGTGCTTTGATGCACCCACAGCCTGCCTGAAGAATTCCCTGCACTGGTCATGCACATCAGCTTCATTCCTCTGGTCCAAAAGACTGCGCAGGAAGGGGAGGTTTAAGTAGGAGGCACAGCTCTGGACACAGCTTCAAATGTGAGATTTTTGCTGCTCAGCGCCAGGCTGCCTCTGCCTTTGTAAAAAAGCCCATAAACTTCCTAGTCAGATAGGCACAAAAATACAGCGTGCACGTGTGTAAACACGGATGAAGTAGCTTTGAGTTCAGAGTTCCTTAATTCAGGAGAGCCCTTGCTTGTAACCATTTTGAGTGGCAAAAGCCACCCCTGATAACTTCATTTGCTCACCATTTAGTAAATAGATATTACAGTCACTAAAAGATGTTCAGATGCTGGAAGCTGGAAAGAAGTTTAAAACATTTTTATAAATACAGTGACTGATTCCATGATTTATTCATGAGGTTATAAGGTACTGTTGGGTTTAGCAATCACTCCATAAATAGGGCAATAAAAGCACAGACCAACACCTTTCATTTACCCTAGCAAGTAACTTCATGGTCAGATTTATATGGTATACTGAGCAGAAAGCCATTTTATATCAGATAATGAAAATATTTAGAAAACCTCTTGAGCAGTGAGGACTATAGAACTTCTAAAACTATAATTGTTTTAAGCCATTATTAGTAATGAAAATATTGCAAAATTATGAAAGTTTTCTTGTAAGTCGTGTGTTACACCAAAAAACCCTCAGGTTGCTAAGAAAAGCCATTTTGAATTGCATTAAAAAGATGGAACTCTTTTTCAGCTATCTTTCTCTGCTACTTAACAATAACTATATGTATTACAATATCCCTGTTGTCATAAATATTACTTTATATGGCAAAGCAGCTATCATTTGCAATATAGTATACTTTATGCAATTCAAAATCAGAAAAAACCCCTTAGAACAAGCTTTAAAAAATATAATTGTGTAAAGGTCACCAAATGCAACCACACATTCACTGCAATAGCTTTTAACATCTCAACTCTAAAAAAAAATAAAGACAAATTATAAAGTTCATTATTTTAAAAGGAATAAATTATTTGAGTTCACTTAAAAGTTTGACCTGTTCTGAGGTGATATATTTATTTAATATATTGGGAAAATACCTTTTCTCTGAGATGAAATCTGGATCAAAGTTTTTCCTCCCCTACATGCAAGAAGTAGTAGCAGGCATGAGAGGTGTGATTTTGATTTTGAAGCATTTGTGTGAACTCTGATTGATGAGGTATCTGAGGCATGTCCAAGAAAAATCTGGGGAGCCTTGAGTGACAGTGGAAGTTTCATTGGCCAATACAGTCCCAGCAAATTGATTGAAATAATTTGCACTCACTACGTATTAGAAAACTATAAAAACAGATTTTATCTTGTAACCAAAAGTACAACAGAAACTCCAGATCCCAAAAAACATTAAGAAATCCCAAAGGAAGTCAGAAAAGTATATTAACATGACCAAAATAGTCCCAACTGAAAACATTGTTCTGAATTTCTGTAATCCAGCCTATTGAAAATATATATTCAGCATGTCTGCTAATCCTTTCTTAACAGATTCAGCTCAACAACTATATGTAATATTCATGTCACATAATGGAAGCTGTCCAACATTATTAAATCAAATACACTTTGTAATAATTTATTCTATGAGTGCATTAGATTACATAGCTTGTTTTTCATGTGGTATTTCTGTATATTTTTTGAAATGTTATAATAAAATTAAATTACTTTTAAAGGATGAGCACGTTGCATTAAAATTATTGGTAGATTCACCAGAAGATATGTTAATGACTGCAAATCCCATGTAGGTGGTGAGGTTCATTTAAGGCCAGCAACCAGACATTAGGTCTGGAATTCCCACCTGGTAAGTCATCCCAGCCCTCATAAGTTTTGGCTTCCCAAGGATCACTGAATTGGCCTTCTAAATACAGGATGGAAATATTTAGCCTGCATCTACTTACTTTATTTTGTGGGAATGAAAGCAGTGGTCCCATCTGCATTTAAAGCAATGACTGGAGCATGATACCAGCACCAGCTCTCTCATACTGTGTGTGTCTGAGAGCAAGAGGCTTCCTCTGAGAACGCTGGCTTGGCTAGGTGGTGCCAGCTAGGTTTCTAATTGCAACTAGCCAAGGTAGTTCAGTGAGTGTAAAATACTCTTGACGACTCATTCCAGTGGGATTCATGTCATAAGGGATCATCTTAACAAAAGGGCAAAGTGGATGTAAGTTGGTGGTTTTCAAGCTATCACCAAGGACTAGCCTTGCTTTTGGTCATCTTGGGCAGCAAACCCTTGTGAATAAACTCTGCATTTTTTTCCTTTTAAAATGCAGCGCTTCAATGCCTATTAGAATGGCTCCTTCTCCTAAATAAGCAAACCATCAGCTTGTGCTCAGCTACTGCCTTCCAAATATTTCTTCCAGCAATTAGGAGAAATTTTTCATACACCAGACACTCTCCTAATTCTCAGACAAATCATTAGCAATGTGAGCTGTTTTACAGCAGGTAAAACTAAGGCGGTTACACATGATTAGCCCGAAACCACAAAGACGGCCTCTGTTGGAGCAGAATAGAGAGCTGAGTTAAATAAAATAATTATGGGTCCTGCTACCTGACGGCCTTCAGTCATCTTTATGCCAGGTTGGAAAAAATTACTGTTTACATATTTATATCCTGTAAAATCTTATGCCAAAAGTAGTTCAGTCAGTTTTTAGGACCCTGTTTGGAAAATTTTCCACTGCTGCTGGCCACGTTAGCACTTCCTGTTTTTATGGATGATTTGTTTCTCGAAGTGTTGGTGCTGCTGCAAAAAATACACAAATCCATCAAAATAAACTAAAACCAATGGAAAATTTGCTTTTCATGCAAAACCAAAGCACAATCTCATTACTTTGGAGAAAAAGCCTTAATTTTGCAAAACTTCAAGAATCGTTTTCAAACTTTTTCAGTACCTCATCATTTCCTTTGTTTCTCACCTACAAAGTTTGGCTCTGAACTCACTGGATTACAGGAAAGATAAGGTTATTTTGGACAGAGAAAAAGAAACTCACTCCTCTGCACCATCTTTTTCCATCAGTCAAAAATATAACTAAAAATAATTTATTTAAAACAAATTATTCTGCATGAGGATTTTGCAAAGTAAAATGTATCTGTACTCTCTGTAGCTGCAGTATGCTTAGCTTCACATAAAGTAATCTACTCCTGTATTATATGTATTATCCTGTATGTCAAAGCTGTGTTTTTTAAAAATTTTTAAAATAGTTGGGTTTTATTCCTGGAATAGAATTAGAAGAGTCAAAGATTTCCTTTTTTTGTCTGATAACCTCTCTGATGTTACAATGTCCTCAGTGAACTCACACCTCAGAGTTGAAGTGTTCTGCCAGGTTTTTTCCAAGGCAACTAACTAAAATCATCATTATTTTGGCTACTTACTAACCTTTTAACTATTGCCCTGACTACATGTTCACCAGCATCTTTCGCATAAAATTTCTGTAAAAATCACAGAAATGCTGAAAAATTATTTTTACACTGCAATGGAACTGCTAAGCTTGTGCCTCATTTTTGATTAATTTCATGCCTGACTCAGTCAGAGATTAGGCCCTGACACAGGTTATAATTAAATATTGAAATCATGAAGTGCAAGAATGTTTAATTTTTAAAATATGAGTTTTAATTTACCTCATACAGAGAATAGCTCTGGTCACCTGCAGAGATGCATTACACACTACATTGCCTAATGTAGGATGCCTGAATAAGGCTGAGCATACAGTTAAAGTAAACTAATGCAATTTACTGAACAGCAGTCAAATATTTATCCAGTTGATGAAGCAGACTTTATGTGAAACTCAGACAATAATTAAAGAGAAGCCTTGCTTAAAACATGCTTATTCCGGTTTCCACAAATATGTTATACCAAAGCAGCATCTTCCTTTTCTCAAATATTGATGTTCTCCTAACACATTATACAGTGAGCTTGTCCTTGGCATTCTCTTGACTATTTAATGAATACATTTCCTGGCATTTGCCTTATCTTTGTTATGTTGTTCTTTGGAGAGCTAAAACTATTAGTTAGCCCTTGACAGAAAAACATCAGAGCAAGCTAGTAAAAGGTCTTATGGTATCAAAGTTATTAACATGGTATTTGATTAAACCATAGAAAGATGGAGAATGGATACAACAGAATATGTCCCCTTTACTTGGGCTTTCACAGCCTTGAATATCTTTTCATAGAACTCTCACATTTGTTTTTGTCATTTTATCTGTTTAGCCACAGGCTGAATACTAATCAAACAATTATTTTGTAGTGCTCTATCATTCCAAATAGAATTGGGTGTATTATGTATTTCCATTTATTCAGAACAAATATTTTTGCTTCAAGTTTCAGTTTTCATAGTGAAAGAAATTTAAAACTTTTACAACAACAACAGGAAATATGTGTTGAGGAGAGATGTATCTTACACAATATAGAACACACTGCAAACTGTTAGAATGCAGCCATTTGTAAAATGGTCTCAATTTTAAATTTAACACGTTGAAGTTTGTGTACAACCTAATTTACAAGCATTATTAAGTCTTCACACTTTAAAGCTTTATTAGAATCAGGAAACCTAAATAGTTGCTCTTCAGAAATGCCTGATGATGACCATAACAATGGGGATGACAGAGCTTACACTCAATCTATGCTCCCAAACTAGATGGAAGCATATTTCCAAAATAACCTAGTGACCAGTAGCTAGTGAAGAATATATGGTCATTGGCTCTTAAAAGTCATTAGGAGGTCCTCAAATTTTTCAGTAATAGAAAGGTGATGATATGTCTATGTCTATTGCCTTAAAAATAGACCATATCTCAAAATAGACCCTACAAATTACAGCACAATTGATCCAAACACTGCTATTTTTTTGCACACCTCTGGATAATTCAATATTAAGTGACTCTGTGAGGGTTCTGCTTCCCTGAAATGTCTTTTTTTTTTTTTCAACAGCTTGTTTTTTACTTGATAAAGTCACACATACAAATAGTCTCTCAATTTAGAAGGCAAACAGTGCATTTTTTTTAAATTAGGGTTATCTATTTAGTTCAAAAGAGAGATGAAGGCAAATTCCAACAACCCAAGCTATTGCATGAGAAAATCTGTAGAGCAAGAGCCTAACTGGCATAAGCTATGACAGCTACTTCAGCAGAGCCGTGCTAGTAAACATCAGCTGGGCTTCTGTCCTGGTGTTAGAAACTGCATCCAGCCACACTTCATTTCCAGCTGCAGCCTCTAACTCAAATCAGCTGCATTTGTAAACCGGGAGGCTACCTGACAAACTGGATTATTTCTAGTCTTGAATGTGCAGTATCACCTCTGTCCCTGATGTGCTTAGAATCAATATACCACAGTTGCAATTTTTAGCAGAAGGCTGCTGTTCCTACATGTCCTAGGGTCAGGAAAATTTAGTCCAAGTTCTGTAAAGTCAGAAAATTAATACTTATTAGCAATAGGACATTACAGGAACCAGACTGAACTGCAGAGGATCTGGTATTGTATTCTGGGATTCTCTGCAGTATTGAAGCCATTGCCCAAAGCATGTAGGAAAATGACAAATCAAAAAGTCTTAACTTCTCTCTACTCATCAATAAACTCGTTGGGGGATTAACAGCCCCTATGTTTTGTAGGGTAAGGCAAAAATCCAGCCTAATTTGTTTCCGCTCATCTAATGGGTGAGGTTGTTGTCAGTCTGTCCTTCTACTTTCTTATTTCCTGATGACTGAGACACTGAGAAAAGGCAGCTGGTTTAACTTAAAATCAGGCATTAACAAGCTCAGTCCTATTTACCAAATACTTTATATTCATACTATTCCATAAAGAACTTCCTTGATAACACAGGGTCAGCACATAGGAAGAACTGAAGCACCAGAAGCACAAACAAGGCCACTAAACCTGTCATAATATATCTGATTTTGTGGTGACTTAAAAAATCTGCTGTTGTGGTTGATTTTTATAGGATTTTCATATTTGTTGCATTAGGAGTAAAGGTTAGACTGGACCCTCAGATTTCCAGGATTAGTTGGGCGAGTGTCCAATTAGGCAGTAAAGGTATTGATTCGAGTTTAAAATATAGGAGTAAATTCGGAATTGTTTTGACTACAGTATTTTATAAGTAAACATGTTTGAATCCTTTTAAATGCTTTTCAGGATGTTCAGGTTTGTGTTCTTCTCCCCAAAAATTTCAGCCCTAATAAAAGTATTTGACTGTTATGTACCACCAAAAAGAAGAAACCTTGATGTTTTAGCTGGAAGAAAAGCAGGGGCAGATTCTAGGACATCTGCCATTTTTTTTGAGGATCACTTCAGTTTGTCCCCAAGCATTCTTGACTATCTGTAAACTCTGAATCCTGTTCACAGTCAACTCTGTGCTGATTCACATTAAATGACATTACATTGATTTTCTTCTTTCCTGTTCAACTATTTTCCCTTGAAATCCCCTTTTAACACAGTAAAACTTTTTCAAGGACATAGGAGTTTCATGGCCCATTTGTCTTCCAAAGCCACTGAGAACAGTCTAGTCTCTATGTCTCTATCTGTAAACACACATAGGTAATCCCAGGAAATCAGACAGTAGCTGATCAATCCACCAAACTTCCAATCTACATTTCTTTGTACTACAGCTACAGAGGGTTTCTCATGACCATACAAAAACACACTGCTGCTCCCAAAATTACCGGCACTGCAAAACATGGATTTATTCTGGCAGGAAATCTCCAATACATGTAGGTACCTTAGGTAAAACTGTCCAAGGATTCTTGTCTTTAAAACCTGCATTTTTTAGAATTTTATACCTCCTTTGTATGTATATATCAATGATTTACTTTCCTGCTAGTTATACCTATTTACTTGACAGATTTGAATGAGCGTATTTTGTGTAAAACTGTCTCGTGCTTTGCCAGCTTTCACATAATTTTAACTATAATCCTAGCAATTTGTTTATCAAGATCAGAGACTGTATGGTAGAGAAGCTGTCACAAGATTGATTCTGTGTTGTCAAAAAGAGAAAAAAATAATGCTTGAAGTGTTTAATACTGTGGCCCTTAATTACAAGACTAATTGTACTTAATAGATCCACTCATGGGGGCTGTACAAGTGGGTTTGAACAGATTATGTATTACCCCCTAGAAAGCTGTACTTGCTTGGCAGACACCCACCAAGAGCAAGGCTGATTCACATGCCATAGCAGATGCCACTAATACAGAGGGCTGTGCGTTTAGCCTGCCAGAAAGAATTCATTTTCACATTCAACCATTCACTGCAGCAAGATACATGGGTACACACTGGCTTGTGACTGTTACAGCCCCATGCTATTTTACAGTGCATAGAACCTGTAATGGAAGAAATCATTCCACAATAAAAATTATTTAAGATGGCCTTACTTAGTCTGTATGCATCACAGGACTTCAAATTATTTTACATGGTGCATAATGACCAGCTATTGATGTTCTCCACTCAGGCTTACGAAGTGAATGGAAAACTTCACCCATGCTCAGAGAAGGTTCATCATGCCATCATGTACAGTGTCTTGTTTTGAAGGTACTACTAAAGATTAAAGAACAGCTAATGGCTACTCAGACTATTTCCAATGTTCATATAAGTATTTCTTTTGTACCTCTAGATATGTTATACACACAGGTATACATACATGTCTGTTTACATACAAATCCATACATGAGAGTTCTAGTGGTTGGATAATAGTGTATATATTTTAACTGCACAGCATACTGTAACTATTTTAGCTGTCACCTCAGAATCTTTTCGTAATTACAATGAACCATCATGTCAATATTCCAATGAGTAAAAGTTTAAATAAATAAATAAATAAATAAATCTTGAGAAGGCTTCCGTTTTCCTTAAGTGACTCATTTTTGTTTCATGAGAAGTGTGGTTCCTAAAAAAGGATCCACTCATATTAGCCTATTTGGAGGGTACCTTCTTGATAAATCAGTTAATTAGATTGTTTTCCCAACACTCTATATGTACACATACGTAAAAATAAATGCCAAATTCTTGTTGGAACTTGTTAGATGACAATTGCTCACAGAACTATAACCTTACTTATGCAAATCACTAGAGTTCATGGTAAGCCTGACATTTGCAGAATTAATGAACTAAATAATTAAGTGACCTGGTAAGTGAATTGGTAAACCAGAACTATTAATCTTTTAATGAATTCTTTACTATCACTTAAATAATAAATTTGTTGCATAATTTTAAAGGATTGTGCTAAAGAAACATTAGAATATAAAATCCATTATGTAAAGGAAGGTTGCTTTTATAAATCTGTCATTATGTCTCATTTTATTGAATTCATTTCTATTCAAGATTTAGAAAAGTGGCAATTCCTGCACTGGTGACCAACAGCCCCCAACATTTCAGTGGTAAGATTCTTTTCTTGCTAAGACAAGTCTGGGATCATTTACTGCTTCAGACAAACCACTGCTTAAAGTGAGTAATTAGCATACAACTGTAATTTAAGAAATCCCCTATTTGATGGTGTGCATCACACATTCCAGATTTGCAGAGCACTAGTGAGTTAACCAGGCACAGTAAATGACGTTTATGAACCAGTTCTCTTATTTTTTTCCTTTCTACATGTTGTTGGCTTTCACCCTTATACCAGCTTTGCATCACACCTCTTACTTTTTTCTGTTAAAGTATCCTATTCTCAAATAGTTTCTTAAGTTTCAACTTACCAGTCTTCTTCATACCCTGTGTCAAGTGATATGTGTATTTCTCTGTCCTCATCTGCCTCTCTATCAGCATCCACAGTAGAATTAGTCTTATCAGAGTGGAAGTTGAGAAGTACCAGATGCTTCTGGAGGTACAATTTATTCCATTAATTTCTAGATGGACTTGAAGTACTCTTTCTATTCTGTCTACATGTATGTATGTATATACCAGAGACAACATATGGTATGATACCTGTGAGGTTTATTTTCTCCTCTACATAACCTGATTTGGCATGACTGCTAAAGAATTCGGGAAAGTCTTCAACATTTATTCCCTCTTTAGCATCAGTCCTTGAAAGCTGACAGGTAAAAGCAGCAGCATGTACCCAAAACTGTTAAAACAACATTTCAAGTAATTTTTTCCAAATTAGTACTTAACACTTAACTTTCAACTTATCTCTTCTGGAAGATGCTACACAGTGTACCTTCTCTCAATGTTACAAAACATTTTAAATTGATATTGCAATGTCATAGGGTGAAAAAAGTAATAATGAAAATAATTATATTAGTTTCTGAATAGGCTCTTTCATTAGAAAAATTATCTCTGGAAAACATTAAAAAAAAGCAGAACTACCTGTCGTGCAGACAAATATACCATTTAGTAGCTCAAGAAAGAAAGAATGTGGTTCTACTCCATTTCATTGGCACATGCCAGATACTCAAACATCTTTCATTGCAAATCATTAAGTGGATCATGTCCACACAACTGACCAGTGGGCTTTCTGAGCAACATGAAACCACCAGAGATATCTTTAACATAATGTAAATTACTAAGTTTGGATCTTAGAAGCATTTCTAGTGGTGTTTCCTTTGTGAGTATAAATGAATGCACCAAAGACTGGCCAAGACTGATGTTTACTCCAGCTGGGTTTAGTTTTTATGAACAGATATACCTAAAGGACAGCAAATAAAAAGAGCAAGGCTGTATGAATATGCAATGGCTACAAGTGTGCTTTTTGAACAAAAAAATGGAACCCCACAGTTGACAGAGCTTTAGTATTTGAAGTGAGTTCAACATATTTTAAGGAAACTGGTGGAACTTCATCAAGAGAAAATCTAATTCTCTGACCTATGCTGCACCCACACAGCAGGGCTTTTGCAGCTCATTATGAAGGCACAGCAACTGCAGCATGCAGTACACCCACAAAAAAATTTCTGAAATCACAGAGGGCTATTTTATCCCAGAGAACACTGTCATTGGGTAAAAAAGCAATAAGAGACCAAGAAGCAAAACGTAGGCGAGTATGCCATTCTGCAAGTTCAGCCACAAATCATAGCTGACCAAAAATTTTCAACCAGATAAACCAAAGATATTTTTTAAAAAAACAACAAAAATTCCCCATATATACTTAGGTTTTGAATAAATTTAATTATGAAGCGGGGTCTATTCACATGAGTGTTTGATCTACAGGTATTTGCACTTATTCTCTATACATAACATATATATATATATATTCTTCTGAAATAACAAGCATGCAGAAACTTTCTCTGTGTTAAACATTAGACAAGCTATTCAAGTTTTCAAGTTAAATGAAATGTCTAGAACAAAATATCTGGCATAGAGAAAGGGCTTTGTATTTTGCACATGGTAATGTTATGTAAGCACAAACTAGAGGAATTGAGGACTAGAAGAATTTGGAAACCAAAGAGAAGGAACTAAGGAGTTGTGTGAACCATGCAACTCAGACAGACTGCTTTCAAAAAAATGGCTGACATTTTTTACTTAATTGTATTAAGGCTGCAGTACAAGCCAAGGCTAGATATCAAATAATCCAGATGGGGGGCAAATTGCTCAATGACTTAATCATAGCAAAAATGTATGTCAATATATGATTTCCAATAGAACACAAAGACTACACAGGACAGAGAAACATAGATGAAGATGGATTGTTTTCTTTTTAATATGGTGCAAATATCAGTTTTGGAGAAGTCTTAATTTTTAGAAAAAAATTCTTTCCTTCTTTTCCACAACTTACCTGCTCATTCTCTGGTGTCTAATACAAATTATGCTTTTGCAACTGCAGCTGTTTCTGCACTAGAAAAATTACCACTGCCTATCTTAAGTGTTTTGATGAAGGTGGTAAGCATTTGCAGATATTTAATTCAGCAGGTTTTATAGTTCTTGGATCTCTCATACATGTAATACAAACACAGTGTGAGCAGAGTCTATAAAAAACAAGATGAAAATGAGAACAGAGGACACTTGCATAAGCTAGAAGAGTGGAAATAAAAACTTGGCAGAGAGATTATCCTTGAAGATTTAAAAACGCATGGGTTTATATCAAAAGGTCAGTCTTAAGGGAATGGAACTTAATTTTGACCCAAGAAAGTCAAGTGAGAAACCAAGGGAGAAAGTCACAAAAACTTTGTTTACATCCCATTTAAGCTACAGATGAAACTATGTTTCTCTGAGTACAAAGAAACTGGCGGAGGGAGTAGTGGAAATACTGACTAATTTCTTTGAAAAGTGATCTAGATGGCATCTAACAGGATTTTTATATTATTCAGCTAATGCTGATAATTGCACTTTATTTCTCTAGCAACCTCTGGAGGAGGTTTCAAGCCATAGCAATCACGACAGCCTGCAGCTTACTTGGAAAATGGAATATCAGGCTGCAAAGGGTAAATATGCAATGAAAAATAGAGAATATATGTGTAAAAGAATTACCAGAGAGAACAAAGCAAGCATAATATGTTAGAAAGACATTGAAATAATCTTTTTGAGCTCGTTATTTTAAGATCACAGATAAAGTGACTCCAAAATGGTATCAGTTTAATGTGCACTGGCAGAGCCCAATTGGCAGCTCTTTGGATTGGCCACAGACAGCGTATGAGAGGATTCCCCGGGCTGCTGGTGCCTTCAAACAGAAGCACTTCAGACTGGCAGCATGGGAATACTCCCTTTGAACAGCTGAATGATATGCAAAAGATGTAAAAACAGATATAAGTGCTAATAATTAAAAACTAAATGAATAATACCCAATGCAGATATTTTTTAAGAGGGCTGAGAAAGCTTTGGCATTCTGAGGCTGTGCCAGCCAGCTGTAATAATCATCTTAAACACTCCCAGAAAGGAGAAAGACATTATTAGCATGATGGAAACAAAGCAAGTACCCAATGGATAAAAGTGTGTTTCTATAGTAAAAGCTTCTGTAGTAAACTGAAATGGTTACGCAGTCGAATCTCACTGCTCTGAATGCGCAAAGCAACATTACATTTATTGGTCTGAAGAGACCCCACTCAAACAAACGGCCTTTTTTCCAAGTCTACCCAGCCCAATAAATTCTGAAATACTATAGATGTGTTTCTTATTTCATGGCCAACAGTGTATTAAGGAATAAGTATTTTTAGCACTATAATTTTATAAGATGGGAAACATTCAATCTCCTCTGGAACTACCTATGTAAAATATGGCATCTCGTTGACAGTGTGTACTCGTCAGATGAAAATCTTTGCTTAATTTAAAATAAAAATACTCCAAATTAAACAGTTGAAATAATTTATCTTGAAAACTGCAAATTAAGCATACTTTGTATGAGCTCTGAGATAAGTTTGATTTATGAGTTTGCTGTACAATTGTGTCGGGCATATTTGCCCTGCAGGTTTTTGGCTCATGTTCCTGATTCCACATGCTTTTCCAGTGTATGTGACTACCAACAACTTCTGCAGGCTGTCTGGTCTGTTCCCAGCCACCACACAGCTCTACTCATCGCTAAAAAAACTCTGGGTAAGTGTTCACTACCTTGGACATCACTTCCCAAAAATATTTTCAGACAACAGGTTACCATGGACTCATTTTTTGATTCCTTTTTTCCATATATGTCTGTACCTACATTACGTCTTCCCCTGAAAGCCTAAAGTGAGAGATCAAATGTGAACGTGGATAACCATGGTAAAGCCTGGCTGGTGCTTGAAATATAACTTTCTTTCTCCTCCAAATGCAAAGAGGTCCAATTAAACAAGCACAAAGTACAAAATAAATAAACGTAACTGGTAGTTAACTTATACTGTCCAGGCTGTGATTTATTACAACAGAAAGAAAATCCAATACAAAAATGCCACCATCACAGTGACTGGAAAGAAAGCTGAGATTCACACTGGTAACTCTAATTGTTTATAGGTTTTTAGCTGCTTTTTCCCTAAAAAGAGAAACAGGTATCGCCACCAGAAAAACCTAAAGCCATGTATGCCCAGATAGTCTGAATTTTAGTGAGACTTAAAATATTAATTAACATCCGAAGCTACAGATCTAGCATATACCTGCAGGTCTGACACAGAGATAACATGTACAGCATATAGGGAACAAAATCTGCCTTTTTAGACTTACTGGTGAAATTAAATAAAACCCCAGAACAAAAATGCATTTGTCTCCAAAACTTGGGAAGAACTGTGGGTATGTGTTTTGGTGTTGATCTTATCCTTAAATAAAACAATCATGTCAAATAAGCAGTAAAAAGAAGCACACAATGCCATGTTTTCTTACATTATCTAGGGATTGCGTGCCTGGGAAATCACTAAGAAAATCACACCATAGCTGATCGATGGCTGCAGCACAAATGTCACAGGACTAATAACTGCTCACTTAAAGCTGAGAACTTTGCACTGTGTCTGAAATATAGCATATTGGTAGAAGCCCTCCGGTCTGCAAGGTCCTTCCTCCAGCAGAGAATGGCAGGTCTGGGTACTCATATTGTGGAAAGGATGGGGACAGGAGAGAACTCACTTCTCAGCTCCTCTTACCAAAGGTTAGTTTTCTAGCTCATATTTTACTTTCTGACCTTAATACCACTGAGAAGAGAAAGAATGTGTGCCATTTCCTGGTCTGTGGCCCAAGTTTCGACAAGGACATAGAACAAATGCCTGTAACACAGGTGGATATTTCTGCCATATGGTATTTTCTGAGCACTAGTACTGCAGCCTCTTGCTGAAGATGTTCAGCCCTCTCTTGTGCAGTTACATGAATAAAACCAAACAACTGGAATGTTTTCGTTTTTTAAGGCCTATTAAGATTAAATGTTTTAATAAGAGACGGCCAGGAATAAGAAAATTATGAGAAGCATTAGTGCTGGGAAGCAGTTGTGGTGCAGGGTTGCCATGCCACAGAGAAAATACACAACAGAAGAAAACTGAACTGTTGTATCTTGACATTGATCTCAGAAACATAAACTACTACCCTTTATTTGAATAAACATCCTGTATTTTTAGGAAGCCAAAACAAGGAAAAAGAAGAGAGGATCTGGTGCTGAGGCTGACTCGAGCCCAAAGAAACCCTCAATCCAACTCCAGGACTTTTTATTGTTAAATTGATAAAATGCATGAGAACTGACTGAAAAGTACTGCTTGCTAGCAGACCCCATACAGCACTCTACCAGCTGGATACTCTGAGATTTCTCCTTTCTTTTCTAGCAGTAGAGGATACACATGGATGTTTGCACATTCCCTGAAGTATGAGGGAGCCAGAGCTCTCCTCAGTTTACATTGTGTTTTCCAACATTCTGCAAGCCCTGGGGAAGGGCAGGGAGCTTGCAGGGGCCCTCCAGAGTTGAAGGGGTTGAAGGCCACCCTGTCTTCAGGTGGCAGTCATTTGTACTCAGGAAAATGAAGGACAGGAGTTGCACATCTGAGGATGTGGCAGCCCTCACCTAGAGTGGGAGCACTAGGTTTTCACTGTTTAATTATTAGATTTTGAAGTCTCATGAAGATCCAAGTATAAACTAGCTTTTCATAAAACTAGTAAAGCACCTTACAGAGGCATCTTATGAATATTTTCAAAACATTTTCCTGTTGCAGGTATGATTTCGTCCTTTGACCAGACCAGATTGCTGAGGACAAACACTGTGCCTTCTATTCTGCCTTCCCTTTCTCCTTTGAAGTGTGTGCCTTCAGCAGGCACCATCATGTTCAACATCACAATACTCTCAAGGCAGGGCATTCATACTTCAGGTTGGCCAGTTTGGAGCTTTCCATTTTTTAGCTGCAGCATGTAAACTGAAAATTATTTGGTGCCTCCTAGTATTTTCCAGGGATTTATGCTTCTTAGAGACAACTTCAGCTCTTACTGCAATTCACAACAGAATTTGATAGACTTATGCAAGCCAATTGCCTCTGGAGGGTGAGCTAGGATCACAGGGAAGGCAGAGGTATGTGTGCTAGGCTGTAGTTGAGGACATGGCACCTAGCAGGGCATCTTTTATGTGCACAGAAACTCGATAACGCATGAGATTACAAGGCCAGGAAAAGGCATTGGCATTAACTGCATTAACTGTAAATGCACAAGACATAATTTTTCATGGAGGAATAAGATGACCTGAATTGCACCCTCAATATTCAAGATTTCACGAGTGAACTGAGGACCCACTTTCCCAACTAGAAGAGAGCAGCATAGTAATATACCCCACACTTCCAGGCTGGACTGTCCAATCCAAAATGCTCCCTTGCTACATAGGACAGCTTTATAGTTCCTGTACACTGTTGGGGCAGTGCAAAGGGACCCTGATTGAACACTTGCCTTACTGAAGTTTGCTGTGGCTCCAAGATGGTATCAATAGGAGCAATTCAGCCTTCTCTTTTCTCCTTCAGGACAGCTAGATTTTTAATTCTAGCATCTCAGTAGTGGTAGTAGGCCATTATTATTATAGTTATTTATTTTATTTTGGGGTCTGGAAAAATCAATTTTATTTTGCATTGTGAATATCTAATATACTTTCACAAATGAAAATCTATAATCATTTTCACATGAAGAAACCTAGGTCTGACTGCAGAGAGCATGCTTAGTATATGTATATGATTATAGCATAGTATAGCATATGATTATAGGAAATTCCATCTATCTTATATGGTCTTTTCTTGTTAATTTCCTAGATCTCCAGAGAATTTTCTGAACAGCTTTGGAGAACTGGAAAAGATCTCTAAAGAATTTCCAGTGGTCTAGGAGGCCCAAGGGAGCATCTCCAGTGCTAGAAGGTGAACAAAGGTCTGTATTAGCCTGTAAGCTAGCCTGTGATGACTAATGGTGGTATTGTGGGATGAAAAAAGAGTGTACAAGACAAGGCTCGGATAAAACAGATTCTGACTTATCTGGAAGGTCTAAATAATTTAAATGCACAAAGCATACATAGCTACCTTGCCAGAATGAGTAAAGCATATCCTTCTGTGAATAGGACCTACATTTTTTCAGTGTAATGTTTTGGACTACAAGAAAAGATATTGGGGCTTCAGAGGAGTGCAGGGATAACACATTAATACTTGCCCATGGTAGCAAGAAACAGCTGTCATTCTGGAGTACTCAAAAGATGTGCCACAATAGTCCTTATTTCTATCACTGTGGTTTCCTGAAACTCTTACCAAGACTGAAGTCTTACTCACCCAAATGGCATCTTCCACCACGATTTTCTATAAACAAATGCATTGTGAGACAGACAGAGGTATATTCACCACCCTGTGGCACACAGGCATGAGACACACTGTGCTCTTGGACAAGAAAATACAAACTGGGAAGAGCTCTTGACTCCCTCAAAAACAGAGAGGCCCTACTCTGCAGAGAGACCTCAATAAATCAGAGGGCTGGGCAGCCACTAGCTATATGAATTTCAACAAGGGAAAATGCTGGATTCTGCACCCCTGGGTGTGTGGATAGATTGGGGAAAGAATTGCTTGAAAGCAGCGCTGCAGAAACGCACCTGGGGGTGCTGGTCCATGGAGATTTGAACACGAGCCAGCAGTGCCCTGGCAGCCAAGAGGGCCAGACCTGTCCTGGGGGCATCAGGCACAGCATCACAGCTGGGCAAGGGAGGGATTGTCCTGCTCTGCTCTGAGCTGGAGTGGCCTCACCTTTAATGTTCTGGGCAGTTTTGGGCGCCACAATATAAAACAGATACAAAGGTATGAGCAAGTGTCCAAAGGAGGGACAGAAAGATGGTGAAGGGCCTTGAGGTGAAGCTCTGCCAGGAGTGGCTGAGGTCACTTGGTCTGTTCAGCCTGCAGGAGAGGACATTGAAGGGAAACCTCATTGCAGTCTGCAACCTTTCCTGAAGGAAGGGTAGAGGAAGGGCAGGCACTGATCTCTTCTCTGTTGTGACCAGTAACAGGACACAAGGGAATGCCTCAAGTTGTATCAGGGAAGATTTAGACTGGGTATTAAAAAAAGGAATTTCACACAGAAGGTGTTTGGTCACTGGAATGGGCTCCCCAGGGAAGTGATCACAGCACCAGTTTGTCAGAGTTCAAGAAACATTTGGACAATTCTCTCAGGCACATGGTATGACTCTTGGGGATAGTGCTCTGCAGGGCCAGGAGAAGGACTCAATGATCCTTGTGGGTCCATTCCAACACAGCTTACTTCATGATTCTCTGAAGTATCAGGCTACAAATATAAGAATCTCTCTTGTCTTAGTACTTTACTCCATTGTCATTCCCAAACACTCTGTAACCTATAAATTCTGTCATTCATTCAGTATAAAGAGTACAGAATATTTTTATGCCTCTCCTGGCCTAGGTCTGTACTTTCCAGCTCCTTTGGTCTCTCCCAAGTGCCTCCCTTCTAAACCTCCTTTTTCCTCTGGAGTCGCCAGACACCAAACTCCTTACTCCAAAACTCACTCTTCTGAACAGCTCATAGATGGGTAGTTCTACCTTTGAAGCTTTCCTTGCTGTTTTCCTACCAGTCCAGCCCAGCCCAGCCCTCACAGAAATTGGCTATCCTGATCATCAGACACTCTCTGCAAGACATTAGTGAAGTAATTATCCAGGGATGTACACCAGTCTGCCCACTGGTGCTTTACTTACAAGCTCATTTTGATCATTAATGATGCTAAGCACATAAGGGTTTCTACCTAAAATAATGTACAGAGCAGTCAGTATATTCTGTCCAAGGCCTTCTCCTCCTAAAAACCTCTGCAACATGACAAAGAAAGGAACCTCTTAAATGAAATATGAAATTATTTTTATTTAAAGTTTCAGCTCTGATATTTTGCTGAGTTGCTGTACATAAATATGTTTATAGAATCATAGACAAAAGAATGTATTCTTCCCTTTTTTGTTCAAACTCCCCTAGAAAATTAACAATTTTTCCTGTCAGAGATTAAATAAGGGATTTATTATTTACTGCCAACTTCACAGAATTCCTGTAATGTAGTTAAGATATTATTTGTGTTTCCAAAGCCAAGCAGTGCATGAAGTAGAATGAGCTGGTTATTTTTAAATTTTTAAATCCAATTAATTGTTCTAGTTACAGTACCACTAATTTTATCTAGCTGATTAACTAGAGAATAATCCAAATACATTTCAAATTATAAATCTTTCATGATTTGGGAGATTTTATACTAATGTACATTTGACAGTGCTAATTTAAAGCAAATATCAAGCTTGATTAAACATTCCCAAGATAAGAAGGATAAACGATTGAATTATTTTATAGATTTAACTACTATTGATATGATGTTATAAACAGAAATATTTTGATGTTCATCATTAATTTTTAAAAATAATTCTTTGGGAAACAGCCAAGACGGACTGGAGAAGTAGGTCAGAATGTATGCACAAAACATTTGTATTCTTTACTATATAAACACTAATTTATTTATTGAAATAATACAATGTTAATTATTTATTAAAGAAATTACAATTTTGCTGAGCTTCCCTCTGGAAAAAAAAAAAATCATTAAAATATGGCTAATGCAATGGATTGTTCCACATCTCTGCCTCCCAACTGTTTGCCAAGTGTTTATTGGCAAATCACTATTTGTTAAACCATAATCTGCATCAGAGCATCTCCAGCAAGCAAGCGCATTATGAAGTGTTTTAGCGAGCTTTAAGTAGTGTAACAATAGTCAGCATTCCACATCATATTTTCAGTCCCCATATCCATATGTTGGAAACTGTAGATACATAGATATGTAGAAATGTAGATGTATAGATGTGTGTATATATATATATATGAGAAAAACACTTTAGACATTGTTTTTTTGTAATTGTTGCTAAGGAAGATGAATTTCACAATATCTCTGGCTATTTCCCCAAATCCAGTCTTTTAAAAATGCATATACCAAGAAGTATTAAGTAATGTTGGAAAAAGAGAGAAAGGGCTCTTTGTGAGCAGTTACATTACACACATAGAAGCTTTTTTTCTGTTTTCTTTTTCTTTTTTTTTTTCAGTTTTTTTTTTTTTTTAAACAAGGAACATGAGAGATTCACCAAAATGTCTGAGCACAATCTATCAGAAATTAGCAGACTTCATGCAAACACTCAGGTAAACTGAGGAAGTGGAAGCATGAAAACACTGATTACCAATAAAAAATTGAGTAGATGTTCCCAGCTGGAGAGTGAGCAGAACCCATAGTCAACAGCACAGAAATATGCGCCAGCACGTTATTCTCCAAGGCAGTTCTGTAAATGAGACAGTGTCCAGGGATGACTTGCCTCTACTAATCTCAGCTGGCTTCTCCAGTTAATACATTTGAACAAAAATGTAGATTTTCTGGAATCTATTGCTATGCTTGATTCATTTAGGCAACGGGGTAGATAACAATTTTTCTCCCATTTTCCATATGACGCATTTAAAAATGAGCATATTTTTTCAATGATGCAATTTAATTTTCTTTCATTAGTTCTACTGAAAAACAAGCTATATTTTGTCCAGCTAGATCATTAATAAATATAACATGAAATTGGTTAATGCAACATACATTTCTCTCAATATCCCTTAGCTGTCTATTGCAGTGCAAAACAAAATTAAAGCATTGTGGATTCAGTTTACTTTTGCGTTTTCCGAGAGTATGACCTGAGTCATACTACTGAGGGAAAGGAGAGCAGGTTGCTTCTGGGTCAGACTTACTGAATTTAATCTTTCTTATTTTGAGGAGCCTGGGTACGTGTATGTTGATGAATTTCACAGAACCATTTTGCAAGCAGCAATAAACCAAAACTTTTTCTGAACTCCAGATAGATAAGATCCCTTTAGAAAGTCCACAATGTGTTTTATGCATCACCCCTTCTTTCTTAATTTCTCTTTCAAGACTTCTCCTATATCCTTGTATAGTACTGGAATCAGACTAATTTGGCTTCCAGACTAATTTGGCCTCCATAAGCTACCCTATATTCTCACCATCATCTAAAATACAAGGACTCTGTTTTCTGATCCCTGTCTGGAGCTTGTTCACTCCACTTGACAGATGCACTCAGACCACTGCCATTGTACCTGCACTTTCATGAACTTAGTTGGTTATTTTTGGGATGGAAATGGTTAGGCCTATGTGATGACTACCTGCAGTGGTCTTTTAGTCTTAATTTTAGCCTGGGTATTCTAATTTACAGTTCCTTCTCACTTCAGTCAGCACTCCTGTCTTTATGGAAAGTAATACATTTGATTTAAATTTGATGTCACAGATGAACCATTTTATTCTTGATCTCCTTTTCATTGCCCGTGGTTGAGTGTCTCCCTCTGTGTTCTCTTTTATATTTATACATGCACAGCTGGGAAAAAAAACCCAAATCCTCAACTTTTGCTGTTTGTCTCACTTTGCAAGGTCTAATTCAGCTTTACTTTTGGCACTTATCTGTTTCCTGGCCTCTCAGACATAGAATACTCCCTATCACTTCAGGCAAACTGCTTATTTCTTCTGCCCTTTCAGAAGTGGTTATTTATCCAGTCAGCAATGTAGCCATTCCCTACAAGATTTTCCCCTTGATTAAGATGCAAGTTTCAGACAGCTTTCACACCTTTGATTTAAAGAAATTTCACGCCTTCTCCACATTAAAATCCCTGAGCTCTTTAATCCAGTTGACCTCATTAACTAGTTTCCTTAATTTTTCAAAGTTTATCTTTTTGAAATTGAGATCCTTTACAAGCTTGGTTGCAGCTGTGCTGGTGGGGGTGGCAGCTGCATTATACGGCAGCTGCTGCACTGACACATCAGTTGGTGCCCATGTCTCAACATGTGGTTCTAATGGGAAAGGATGCAGCCCACCTACCCCCAAGCTACTGCTCTTCTGCTTAATTTAGCTGAGTAAATTGATGATCATTTGATACTAGGTTATTTTCTACCAGCCCTTTCTTTATGCCCCCATTGCAAAAACCCAAGTTGCCTGGATGGAGGAGGACTCTGGCAGTATTACTGATATGTTTAAGCTAGCAGTATTACCTTGGTCATGACTGTAATGTTTTTATTCATTTGGTTTACCTTCAAAAACAGGATTTACCCTGCATTTTAAAGGACAGTTCGATCACTTCTGTTGTTGACTCTGTACAGTCAGAGAAATTTCTTCCACACCCGTGGCATTCATTGTCTTATGACTCAAGTCACTGTGGGATTGTATTAGAAGCCTGTCCAAAGTGGAAGTTTCCACCAAAGTAATGTAGTATTTGAAACTGAAAGGTAACCCTTACTGCTGACTTTCCATTCTATCTGCTAATACTGAGAAAGTGTGTATAATCTGCCCCTAGAACTGTTTGCTTACAAGATTCTAGAGGAAACTATGGGAACTAATATAAAGCTGGAAGATGGGGAAGGCTTATTAGTGCACGCTGGTCTTCCTAAGAGTTGAGAATTATTCATTCTTACATGTTCTGTACTTTCTAACCCTACGTGTTACAAGCAAAAGCACCATTGTTGTTTCTCTTAGGAGGCCACTCCATAACTTAGAAGGTTTCAGCAAGTACAAGATTTTCACTGGCCTTTAGCAACATTTTTCCTTTACTAACTTAGTCTCAGCCTTCCACTCATGGGCAAAAAAACATGACTTGAGCCCTCATGGACATACCTATATAACAATGGTAATAACAGAAAGACATCACCTCAAAAATTTCCCTTCCTCTTCACTAGCTTTTAAATAGTTCAGCCACTATGCATTGACTTTGTTGGATCAGACTTGGGAACTGGGAATGTACACCATCCGTTAGCTGTCAGGCTCCTCTGTGTTAGATACCAGCCCCAAGGGAATTACTAAAACACAGCAGAGCAAACCTAACAGCAAAATGAAATGCAGTTGTGAACTTGCCTGTGAAGATGGGCACACAGTTCAGTGGGTATAGCCCTGTGCTGCAAAGAACAGGGTCGTGGCACATTGTCTTTTATGTGGGCAAGCAAACAAGAACATTTATATGTTGGTGCTGCGCTGACTCTGTGAAGTATAATGAAAGATGAAAGTACACAAGGCAGAGCATGTGTCTCCTAGGCACAGTCATGCTGTGGAGAGAAGTAATTTATCCCTGCTGGGTACATCCATCATAATCCAAGTCAGGAAATACCTGTTATAAGAGTGCATTCATTCCAGAGCTTACACTGTATATGCTTGCTATTTAAGTTGATCTGCTGCAATGGTGGTGTCAATTAGTTTCTGAGATCCCTTCCTATGATTTTTCCAGTAATGAGCATGTACACCTGTATAAAGTTAACAAACTATATCGCAATATCACAAATGCGGGCAAGTGTGAAAGCTGCCCCTGCACTTCATCACAGCTTAGAGTCTGAGCCAAAAGAAAGCAAACTAGAAGAAAAATGGCTCCTGAGTTGGAGTTAATGCTCTGCTCACCTGTAATGCCTAAAAATCCATCATGAAGGTTAGGATGACATGTATCTGGAATTTTGCTAATCTTACCAGAAATCATTAGGAGTCTTGGGCAACTCAGTATTTTTACTTGAGAGCTTTGTGGAAACAAATGTGCTAGCATTTAATTCTTAATAATGAGTTATATTTGAAGACAGGAAAATTAATTTTCTCTCTTCTTTTTTCCTTTTTAAAAGTATATCTTGTTAAAAGCTTTTTAACTGGGTGTCAAATAAGTTTCTATCTCAACTTATGCTGAAATTGAACACTGAAACCCAAAATTTATGGTTTCAGTTTTCCTTACTTCAGGAAGCCAGTGAATTTAAAAACAACAAACAGACAAACAAACAAATAAGGGAAATGTTATGAGTTTGAAGCAGAAAGAGAAGAAGAAGAAAAACCTCTGATGTCCATTAAAAAATAGACACAAATGAAAATTCGCAATTGTCTTTTTGCACAATGAAACATAGAATTTAAAAGGATTAAGTGCAAGTAACAATGGGGGGAAAAAAGTTATAACCCTCATAATTCTGAATTCATAAAAGCTAATCAGAGCCAAAGCTCCTCTCTGTGTCTAGCAGCAAAGAGAAAGGTACTACTGACGTGTGATGGGGAAGTGTTGAGGAGGAAAATGCTGGTTCTTGAGAGTGGCATTCCTTGCAGCTCTGAATTTGTGCGGCTCAGGGAATGGCTGATCCACAGAATGGGGACAGTGTCAGTATTGGGAGCTATCAGTTGGGGATTATTCTCTGAAGAGCACTGTCCTCTTGTCTGCTCAAAACAAATGAATCATCATAATTATTCTTTTTTCTTGATTCTTGGGACTCAAAATACAGCCAACCCCTTCAGAACCATTCTGGTCAGTTGTCTAGTGATTCAAATGTCCAAACAGCAGAAGTCTTTAACCCAAATAGAAATGTCCTGAAAAATGCTGATATTTTCTTTTTTTCAGCTTTAATGCTGACTCTGAGTAGAGAAGTATTCATGAGGCTAAGGTTTTGATAACATGATTAAAATTTCTGGTTTGACAGTGTAGGAGTAAGCATAGTCAATAGTTAAATAAGCAACTGAAGCTCGTTTATGCAAGATTCTACCACAGCTTTTAACTAATCATTAAATAAAACAGAGCTAGCACATTGCTGTGAGCAAACTAATCTTTCTAACATGACTCTTAAACAACTCAGTAAATCACTCTTCAGTAATTTCTTTATCTAACTGGCTCAGTATCCTTGATAGATCCTCGATAGCCCTAAGAAATATTTGATCAGTGGGTTGCCTTGTGTATAATCTTTACTTATTTGCTACACTAGTTTATCTCATTTTTTCCTAACTGAAACCCCATTTTATTATTTCATCATGAAACATTTTCTCCATGCAAAGGGTGAATTTATTAGATGTCTCATACTCCTTCAGCTCTCTGAAGGATTCAGTCTTCTGTGGTGATCGTGTGACAAATTAGACAAGAGAAATACTTTCTCCTGGTATTGGGTAGTAGCTAAATAGCTATGTAGTACAGAAGCACACATGAAGCCCAGCCTTTAAGTAAAAATATTGCTTATACTCCCATTTACACAGTGAGGAGGAGGAGCTGGCACGAGTGATATGTGAGTTATAATGTGAAGGCTGAAACCTTTTCAGACACATCAGTTTTTAAAGAATTGCCTGGATGCAAACAAGGTCCCTTGTGGGTAAAATTCCCAAATGTGCCTAAGCAGGTTAACTCTTTGAGTGATATAAGATTCCCAGACTCTAGAGATCAAATAAAAGGGCAAGCCTGTGGCTTTGTGCACACAGAGCGTGTTGGACCTCACCCCTGAAACTTTCTAATGACAACATTCTAATAGTTTAAAGTGGCTACCCCAGGGCACATCTGTGTGGGAGGAAAAAGGTTGATGTTGAATGTAGTAGTCTCCGTCTTCTGTCAGCACTTAGCATTTTACTCTCACTAAAATGAAACCAAACCAGCATCCAATTAATGGCCTGGGTTTCAGATGGCCTCTGGTATTTTGTTTGTTTAAGAATTAAATCTAACTGCACTGATAAATCTAATATATCATTGATCTATGGTTCAGAGAGAAATTATTTGCTGGAAGGTTGTTTAGGATTAGGATTAGGATTGCAACATGTAGATAGTTTATTCATAATAGTATTAATATATCTCCCCAAAATTATTTAGAGCTTTAAGTATTAAACTGCACACATGAAATACAAAGATCCTGAAGAAATGCTGGCTTCTAAAACTCAGAAGAACAGAATAAGGAAATATGTGAATATTATATAACATTTCCCTGAACTCCTATGCCATTAAAAAAACTCTCTGTCCTAAGGTGCTGTGAATACTGAAATTTATAAAGTGCTTAAGGACCTGCTCTGAAGGTTTTGGTTACGTTCTTGTAACAAACAGATGAAGACTGGACAATGCAAAATGTGCTGTAAGGGGAAAGCAGTGTGCAAAATATAAGGTTCAAGTAGAAAAAACCTACATTTCTTCACTAATTACATAGCGGCCACTGTGAAGTAATAATAGAAGCCAAACATACACAGGGGTTGTTTACCTTTAAAAAAATGTATGGATGCAAAGAACTCAGCTAACTAAAAATCACTCATTCTTATCAGTAAATAGATTTTTTTGACATGAAAAGGAGCTCCTGGATGAAGAGGCTCTGTTCATTGTCTAAAATAGGATAAAACCATGATCAAAATCTGAAGCTTCTACTTAATTCTAATTTTAGTAATTAGTAATTTTAGTTTTAAGAGGTTTTTTTGATGCAGTTTGCTTCCAACAAATGGAGAAATTAATGGAAATCCCAAGTTGTTAAGAAAGGAACAACCCCCTTAATCAGGCATAGCTTTCCAAATGAGGTTATCAGTCTCAGAATGTTTTCTAGAGTTCCCACTGGGAAGATTTCAATATTCCATCATCTGAACGACTCAACCCACAAAAAAAAAAATTCTAAGAGAGATCCACAAAATATGTCCTGCTACTTGCAATGTTTTCAATTTTTTCCATTAATTCCAAATCTTGGGGTATTTGCCCATTTTTCTTAAGACCTATGCTTCAGACATTGTACTACACATGTATTAATTTGCACTCATAAAGGTAATTTTCTATGTTCTATTCTGTCTTTTATTTGAAGAAAGATCTGGAAAAGAGGAGCTACAAAGCCTCATGAATTGACTGCAAATAACATATTAGAAAAATATTAGAAAAAGATATTAAATAAAAATAATAGCCCATTCCCAATTTGAGACCATCATTACCACTTTTCCACCTCTTTTCTATTGTGGAGAAACAAGCCAGAAGTTATACCAGTATTTTTAGAGATGCACCTATTGGCTTAGTTTTCGAGGTGCAGATGCTGATCCCCTTATGAAGAAATTGACTGCATGTCTGCAGCAGCCCACATGTCCAAGAGATGTAATATTCATGGGAACTGCCAGATGCAATTGCTGTGCAACTGTGGCTTGTTGAGCCTGATGTTTGCTGTTGGTAGAAAAGGAAATTTAAAGGCTGGGGTACAGAGAAGCTGGCAGATTGATGGTGACAGCAGAGGCTTAGGAAGTGTGAGCAGAATAAGTCATCCAAAAGTTAGTGGGTAACACCATCTTCTCCAGTGGTGTCTGCAAGGAGTCAGTGCTTGCGACTCTTAATTTTCTCCTGCCACTTCAGCTCTGCTTTGCCTGTCCTCCTTGGATTTCACATCATTCACATCTCAAAAAAGATTAAAACATTGATAAATCTTGAATCTGGACCACTGCAATTTTGTTAGGCATTCACAGCAGTGAATTCTACCATAAATCAATTTCTGCTTTACACTATTATAAATGTATATCTCTCTATCTACTGAGAAATAGAAAAGAGGAAGAAAACCCAACAAACAACAGACCTAATGAAGCTGGATTTCCCTTTTTTTCCTAATGATCAGATCATCATCACATCAAACATTTGTTTGGTTGTGGCTGTGCTTATGAGCTTTTTTAGACATTAAGATCTTCAGAGATGTTATTTTGGGTTGTGTCAAAAGGACAAAGAAACATTAAACATGCTGTCTTTGGCAGAATGAGTTCCAGACTTTGCAAATCTATTTCAATTAGGATTTTCATTTCAAGGAACAGATTTTAATTCTGACATGAGGTAGAGACCTCATGCATCAGTACATTTACAATTGCATTTATTACTGCAAAGCTATTACAATCACAATTCAATAACAAACTTCTAAACAACAACAGCTACTACTACAACAAAATAGAGAGGGGTAATTTTTCATTTGACACATCATATTTATTGCTTTAGTGCAGCTAAAATGAAATGCAATCACTTCTGTGAAATGAAATCACTTACAATGTGGTCTGCAAATACAGGTCTCAGCTTAAAATATCCATATCTTCTTACAGGATTGTAGGATGAAGCATAGAAATATTACTTATGTTCACAATTATACTTTTGTTGCAAAAAGTCCCCATTTCAAGATTGTTCTGCCATAAAACACCTGAATCTCCTAATGAGGTCTGAGCTATAATGTAGCTGTACATTTTTTAATGTCATTCTTACCAACTAAGATTTGCTTTTATTTGTTATTTTTTTCATACTGTATATACTACATACTATAGCCACTCCAGCTTTCTCAGTTGAACCTGCACTGAAAATCATTGCCAGAAAAAATTTTATAAGTGGCTGACTCTCTGAAAAACACAGTGATGTTAAATCTAGAAGGTTTAAATAAATTTCACTATGCGGCTAAAAGCTCTTGAAGAAGCAATGTAATGATGAGACCTATGGTAATTTTTGGAGACAAGACATCTAAATACTCCAGATAGGTCAGAGCATCCTTTTGGATGGGATGGAAATAGTTTGACAGGGAGCAGCAGTTTTAATACAGCACCAGAAGCAAATAGACTCACAAGAATGGCCAGACTCTGAGGAAATGATAATGTATATTACTTTGTTTATTGCAGCTAACCAAATACCCTTTCAGTAAGAATTAGAGTTTGTCAAAAAGATGTACAATATCTGCCCTTTCATGTTTTCAGCCATTTAAAAATAACAAAATTCAGTGCAGTTTACTTTTCAACAGAAAATAAATGAAATCTAAAGTTATGGGTGTTTTTCATTAGCTGTTAGATACAGCTGCTGTGCCAGAAACCATTATCTAGTACATTTTGCTTTCCAGATAAAACTTTCAAATGCTTACATTTCATTGCACGTTGGTTGATTGGATAATTTGAACATCAAAGGAACCTTTCATTTAATTTAAGCCGAAAAGTTGTCTTTTGCTTTATTAACTTTCGATCAATAAACAAGCAATTTGGAAATGTAATCAGGAAATGCTTCCAATTGGCTGACAATGTATCAAAGCCAGTGCTTGAAGGCAAGAGCAAGCTGTAACAAGCAGTTTATTACCAGTAGCTGTTACTGACATTAGTCAAAACCAAGAAAGATAAAATGGAATAAGAAATGTAATGCTGGAAGAGCCTTGGGCGCTGTGTTCTCTTCTTCCTTTTGAAAACTGCAAGCCTGTCTTTGATATGATAACAAATATAAACTGTTTAAAAACACCAAATGCAGAAAAACTGAGACTAGCCTGTCATGGAGTTAATCCATTCTAGAGTGACATACAAATAGTGTAACATCCAGCGGATATATGTTATGGAAATATTTTGAATTGGATTTACATGTAGTGAGCAAATTGGAACTTTTGATTTTATGTGATATTGTAATGTACATGTTCTCATATTAACTGAGTGTAATCCTATTTGAAGATAATGAGTTCTCAATAGGCTCTCCAGTCTGCAAATGCATCAGAACATTTTGATTTTGGCTGGAGAAGGTCCAAATGGACTTAGAAAAAATCCTCTGACTTGGGGGTAACCCTCATTTCTGAGGGGAATTTGCATATTTTTTTGGCCAACACATCGTCCATAAAACTGACTGGTGAGCTTTTCTAGCTTGTTTTGACACTGTACTATTTGTTTTGCTGTGTGCTGTCTATAGCCCAAAGCAGAACACTGGGCTGAATTTCAGCTCTGTTTTATTGAGCATGTCACAGAAAGCATCTTGTAGTTCTTTCACAATCATCTGTACATATTTTTAACTCAATTATCAATAAATAAAAAAGAAAGAAAGGAAAATTTGTTTGACTGGAATGGATTTGAGAGGTGAGTAATGAGCATAGTGTAACAGATTTAATTTCCCTGTTCTACAATGAAACAAAGTCACGGAGACTTAGCACGAAAGGATACAGGAAAAGAACAAAGAGAGAAAATGTTTTGGCTGCTTTGTGAAAGTTCAGTATGTTGGCACACTGGGCATGCTGAGCACATCACAAGGCATGCTGACACACAAGTCACATATTTCATCACCTCAAAGGGAAGCAATATTCATATGGTAGGGAATTATTTATCTGGGCCTTCCACTTAACTCTTTTGCAGGTTTCATGAGAGTTGAACTGTAACCATAGATGCATACAACACATTAACAGGTCTTAATTTGATCTCATGAGTGCACTCCTGTAATGCCCTAAAATTCCCTTTTCCCTGAGGCCTTGGAAGCTGGACACTGGTTACACTGATGATACAGCAGCCAGCTGTGCTGCTAGCCCTTCCTCAGGCAGGGCGTGCAATCAGCGCTGTTAGCTCAGGGCTTCAGTCCTCGCTGCTCACCAGTTTATGCTCCACATCCCTTGATAACTTTGTCCATGACCGGTATTATGGCTTTCCTTGAATTCCACTTTAGTTGGCATATTTGGCACATTTGGCATATTTGACTTCGAACCATTGTGGAGCACTGAGATCCCATCTAAAGTGTCTGCATAAGTTCCAGTACTGTTCTTGTAATATTTTTGAACTCAAAACATCTAGTGCTGAAGGACAGCGACCCACTAAATCCAAAGAGTTATTCTTGTGTCATGTATGTGTACCTATCTCTACACCAAAGTTTCATATCATTGATAACACTGAAATAATCACTGATATGGTGACATGAATGGATGTGTTTCTCATTCCTCAGCCAAAATTAAAGAGGAGAAAGAGAAAACTCATCTATTTTACATTATAACTTTTTTCTGCCTATCAAAAATAATTCTAAAAATTAGCCAACCCTCACACCCATCTGAAAGTCTTGGGGAAATACTGCAATCACCCTGTCACATCACATCAAAAGTCATTTCAGGCTTTTCCTTAATGTGTTGCTAGTATTTAAAAACTCCAACTAACTACTGTTATAGGGATAACAAGAAGAGAACTTGCAGCTGAAAGAAGCAAAAAACCCCACAAAATTATATCTCTTCCTATCTAAGAAGATCATGTAATTTTACCCCACTTGTTTCTGTATGCTTAATAGTGTATCTGGGAGAGAAGGAACTTGTTTTGAGATAGGAAACATTTGTATTAACCTTATCTGCAAAAATAAAGCAGTGGACACACAAATTACTGGTAGTGAGCTCTGGCACTGCAATTCCAGTCAGAATGGAATCTTCCA